>CAJUYI010000636.1:86744-110355 GCA_910591695.1 Galerucella pusilla | reverse complement strand
TTATTTATCACTAACATTTGTTTTCCTTTTTCACTTAAAATAATATTATATTCATTTTTAAAATGTTTAAAACAACAGACAAATTGATCTGAAATATGAAATGCACTCGATGAAATATAAACAATGAATGAAATAGTATTTAATTTAAACATTCAGATACAATAAAAAGAGGGAGGATTGGATTTCCGAAAAGAGGTACATTTCCCCGAAGAATATCTTCAGGTAGTTAAGTACCATTGGGACCCAATACGCCTATAGATAAAGGGATTAAAATTTACACATTTTAATCTATGACCTGCCGGGACCGAATCCATCCACACCGGTATTGTTATTTAAAATTTCACAAAATAATACAAAAGCACTCAAATCAACTTTTCCGGACCTTCATATTGAAAATTCTGTATTAACATTTCCAACACAAACTGAAAAATATATTGTCGGGAAGTAGGACGATCAAGTTAATTAGTGACATGTCGAAAATTTCTTTTTTTTTCAACATCTTTGTTGAGAAAATGATGAGAAGATCAATGTTAAATATCGATATTTTTCTGAATGGAAAACCCAATTTTTATTTTTTTACCTAATTCTAAGGAAACAATAAGGGCAGTTTATGTTTACTCCCCTATACCCAATTTCAAGTTTACCCGAGGTAATAACATGTATTTGAATATATTGATTATATCAGCTTTATTATTGCGTGGACGAAGTCCATGTTATTTATTCGGCCGGATACGAAATGCCTCCCGAAAAAGGGTTTCTTACCTGTCGCTAAAAGGGTCACATACGAATTGCCTCCTAAGCTCTAAATAAATTACCAGCTTCTAATCTTTGTACGAAGGTGAGACGTTGCCAAACTTTCGTCCTTTTATAGAATTTCGTTAATAACTCAATATTAACCATTATTTTTTGGTTTTAATATTTTGATTATTTTGATCAAAAACATAAAGACATGATAAGTATTTTATACATTTATTAAAACAAATCATCAGCAGAAACTTACAAAATTACATAATATTATCATCGCAGAAAATTTAAAAACACCAATTTTTAAGAAAATTACGACTCAAACAATAAAATTCAGTCTGCAGACTGAACTATTCAATTTTATATACAAATCATCAGAAGAAATTTACAAACTTACAAATTATTTTTCCTAAATTTGTATGACACTAGTTTCACAAATTCTAATTTATTTATTGTACCTTCTCTTAATTGTAATATTTTTTCATTTACAAAATTGATTTTTGCTGTACTTTCCTCAACAATTCTTTTTGGTACCGAGACAGAATTTATTTTAATATAGGTATTTATTTGAAATTGTAAAATAATCTCAATAAAATTATTTATATTTGGATGAGGGCAGTAGAAAGACGAGTTATACTTGGAATGGAAACTTTCACATGGGTTTGTGGTTCTTTCTAAAGATGAAGAGTGCTCAGCCCAGAGATGTGGCGGAAATTTCGAATTTTCCGATATATAATTATCCACAAGATAATCACAAAACTGAGTGACCCTTTCATCGACTGGTTTAATTTCGGACAAATCTATTGCAAAAAAATCGCCAACTTCTTCAGGATCTAAGAATGATAGGCCAAAAATATATGACAGAAAATGGGTAATTTCACTTGAGTCAGCACCTTTTTTCTGGTATTCTGGAGCTAAGCCCAGTGCTTGAAGCTTTCTATACCAAGCCTGACCCAAATGAAAACGACATCCACGAAGATCTGCTTCAGGGAATGCCTTACGGATACCATTATGTATAGAAATTTCAAAGTCTGAAGTTATTACTTTAGGGGATACAGGGCAATTGAGTTTAATACATTCTTCTATGATATATTTAAACACGAGATAATAAGAAGATGACTTTTTATCTTCAAGTAAACAGAAGACGAGAGGAATATAATGTCCATTTTTTAAGCCATGTATAGTGAACAATTGGGTGAAAAAGCGAGGACAGTACTCAAAAGTTCCGTCGACATACCAATTGGAAACAGTCGAAAGAAAAGAAAGATTTGAAGAACAGGATAATATAACAATGTGATTATCTTTGTCATTTTTAATTATAAAATTTTCGTTCCTATTTGTAATAATCGAAGTTGAATCGATAGCAATATGAAATTCAGATATACTTTTAGGAAGTTTAATTAAAGAATTAGTTGTTCTAGCGTAATATAAATTCTGTCTCACCCTATAGATATCGTTGGTAGTAAATGTCTCTATATTCGTCTTCTTAAGTTCTTTACATATGAGCTTCATTGGTTTTTCGTTGATATCTTCCACGGCTGCTCTTTTTATCGAATTGCTTACGGCTTTCCTATTGGACACTTCGGCAGACAACTTCTCGTGATTGTGATCTAATATCGACTCAATTATCGAATTGTCACATCCCTGCGTTTTCACAAATGCTTTGCAGGTTTTCTTAGTACATGTCCATCGCTTTACCGTATCTTTGGCCAACATTTTTTGAAAACCGAATGTGAAACCATCAATTGATATTAAAGGTTTGCCCTTTTGACTCGAACACATCGTTGATTCCATTATTTCGAATATTATAACTTAATCCACTTAAACACAATTTGAACTTAAAATTGACAAACTGATACAAGCTTTAAATCGACAAAACTGAGACAAGAACTAATAAACTTGAAGTATTTATACAAAAATTAAGTGATCACATAATTATAGAAAGAATATTTATTATAAACAACTAATTACCAGATTTAGTAGGTGCAAACTACCCTATTCATGGAATAGATTAGAGATTAGAATCGTGTTAGATCAAAACAATTAGAATACTTAGTGTAGGTACATCGGCTTTATTTTTAATGGTAAACAATTTTATTTTCTAAACAAAAATGTACACTGATTAAGTAATCACATCATTATAGAAAGGATATTTATTATAAACAACTAAGTGTACTTCGGCTTTGTTTTTAATTGTAAACAATTTTATTTTCTAAACAAAAATGTCGTACTCTGAAATATTTTGTTAACAGATTTTATGTACAGTGCATAAGAATTAGAAAAATAAAAATAGATATATATTTACCTATTCAAATTATAATTTGGCAACATTGTGTCATTATACAAAGATTAAGCACACAAAATATTACCATAAATGATTAAGGACCCGGAGGCATTTCGATTGTACCCGGGAGGCATTTCATCTATGAAAATAGGTACCTGAAAAAACGGGAGGCATTTCGATAACACCGATTTATTCTTTCATTTTAATAGGCAATGGATTTACCTGTCATAATTGTATTGTATCAATTGTCATTATTTGAAGTCAATCGCATCGTACAGTAATAGAAATGGCTTGTTTAGAATGACACTGCAGATTATCTAAATTTACTTTCAATACATGGGGAATGTGAAACATGTGTTTTATATGCTTAAAGATATTCAGATCGACCCCGACCCAGCCGTCACACAGTGGAGAGAATATCAAACAATTTAACATAATTTGGTTGTTTCCAAGCGAAAGTTGAGAAAGTGAAGCTTGTTATCAATAGTCACCATAATAGAATTAAAATTTCAGTTATTTTTGCCGTATTATTGCTCATTATAATTGGGTTGTGTTTTTTCAATGTAATTCAATTTACAAAAATTACAAGAACTTATAACAAATGGTAGTACTAGAACTTCTGATCATTCGGTAAGCCCCCTTCGTTTGTTGCACGCTCAATCATTGGCGCAGGAGATTATTGTTAGGGGATGGAAGCTGCTAGTGAAGCCTTGATTGAGGAATTAATTCCAAACCACGGAAAGTAAGGAAAATTGTTAGGTTATATTCGGAATAGATCAAATGAACAATCTTCAGAAATTAACTCAGGGCAGAATTTAGATTAGGTACACCAAAGGAGTATTAGGAACTTGAGTGATTCCTTTCAAATCTCGCTTTTTCAAGGAAGTGTCAAGAATGTTAATTGAGGTGATAGAACCTTTAGATTTTTAGTCGCTCCCGGCGTCCGTGACATTTTTATAACTATATATAACTGCATCAAAAAAGCAAGAAACCAGAAACAGTTTATGTAGAGTGAATTGTGGGTTGGTTAACCATCAAATACAAATGTTTTTCTTCTATCTTTATCAACTTTCTCTCTTTTTCATTGAAGGTGGTCTCTAGCTCAGCTATTACATGACATAAGCGCTGTTGCCAGATACTCCACTTGAAATTCCAAGGAAACCCTTGGATATGAATAGTTTTTAGCAGTCTTCTATGATCTATACTCGCAGAATAGCATCTCGACAAAAAAATCTCAAAGGATCGTTAAAAACTTATTTTCAAGAGACCTCCAAATTTTGAAGGATTGGTTACAGAATAGACCCCTGTGTCTATCATTATATTTCGCATTGCGTCGATTTTGATTCATCGCACCATATAATACTCTTTAAATATTCATTATCTTCTAGACATTTCACCAACATAAATTTTGCAGATTCTGTTCTTCTTTTATAGTATTCTTACTTTGAACTGGTTCGAAATAGTATATAGGGATGGAGCTCAAAATTCGTTAAATGGATATTATTGGTATACGTTAATTTCTCGTACCACACCGTAATGACGCTTCGAGATAAGCAGCAAAGAACATTGATTCCATGTCTACAAACGGGCTTTATATTCTCTTCACCCTATGAGGGCTGGATCGGGTTGGATCTCGATATCTTGTAGCAAATGTGTAGTGTGCAGGAATCTAGCAGGTAGGAACCGGAGTTGTAACCCAAAAGTCCTAAGCTGGATGTACACTACCATAGTAAGACCAATTATCACTTATGAAGCCATTGCGTGGAGTAGTAGAACTAACCTATTGACGACGAGAGAGAACCTCTTCAATATTCAAAAACTAGTACATGCATTACAGAAGCAATGAGAACATGCCCAAGGGCAGCCATGAAAGTTATTATTTAACTCAAACCACTCAATATGATGGTGGAAAGTATCGCAGAAAGAGCAGAATACAGACTAAATAGAGAGGGAATAAAAAAACACCTCCCCACTTCTTAGAAATGAGACAACCTCTTGAAATAATCAATTCATGTTAAATTTTAAACATTTCAATAAATAATTATTAGATATTTAAAATTTTTGTATCGATTATTAAATTGGATGATTGTGTTCGAGAATGAGTAAATTCATTTCATCAATTTTTTCATAACTTTATGTTCATTTCCACAAGGTGTTTCCTGCTTTCCACCTTTTGCTTGTATAGAATAGTTTAATCGGTGCCAAATTTCACTCGCTGAGGTGAAGTGCTCCAGCCTGGAGCTTTCAAACTACACGGAGCTGAGTAACAAAAAGAAATGGGATCCAAATGCCACCACAAGACTTGGAAAGGGTGCCATTTAATAGTACACAGACACATCAGGAGAAGGTGGGATAGAAGTGTTCGAGACGGAAACCCAGCACTCTGAAAGCTTTGAAAAAACCCCAAGTATTTTCCAAGAAGAAATTTACGCCATAGGAAAGTGCGACCAGTACAATATTGATAAAGAATACAACACGCAATGGATTATAATAATGTCGGATAGTCAAGCAGCCATTAAAGCACAGATATCTTGTGTGTCAGTTCCAAAATTGTGTGGGAATGCCTAGGCAAACTGAATGAACTATGTGAGAACAATAGTCACCCTACTACTACTACTACTAAATGTACTGAGGCTACTGGCGGGCCCATTGTGCCATTCCTTCTACCTAGACATCCATGAAACCGATCCCTCCAATAAAGGCTACAAACTTTTTCAGTGGATGCCTGCTTGTGTCTCCAGGGGCCATGACAGGGACTCCGAAGATTCGCCTGCGTAATACAGCCCAGTGTGGACACTCTAAGAGAACATGGACTGACGTTTCGTCAGTCATGCCGCAACCCCTACATAGGTAACTTTCCTCTACTCGTAGGTTGTAGAGGTGCTTCCTCACATAGCAGTGCCCTGTTAGGAGTCCTGCTATCTTCCTCAACCTACTCCTTGGTAGTTCAATAGCTGCCCCAGCGTATCCATCAGTCCACTCCTCAGTAGAAGTTTGGATTGTCTAGGACCCTGCAGAGCATTCCAATGAGCGAGATGCTGGTTCCTCAGCCACTTCCTCGTCTCCTTGCGTATTGTTTGTTTTGTTAGGCCGAGGGTCGGGCCCGGGCCACAGGAAGGAGCTGCCGTTCCTTCCGCAGCCAGTGCATCCGCCATTTCAATGCCTTCAAAACCCGAGTGGGCCGGTATCCATTCTAGCCGTACTGCGTTCCGACTTGCAAGATCAGCAAGTCGTTTTCGACATTCGTCAGCAAGTCCTGAGTTGATGGTATATCTAAAATCAGGGCTTTAATTGCTGCCTGGCTGTCGGTGTATATGGTTATGTGTCGATCCACATAACCTCTGTCTAGGTTTATCTGCGCATATTCCAAGATAGCGTATATCTCGGCCTGATATGCAGAGGCAACATCACCCAATGGTACACAGAATTGTGTCCTTGGGTTCCTAGAGTAAATTCCAGCCCTTGCTTTGTCACCAGAGCATGAACCATCTGTGAACCAGACGGTCCCATGAGGCTGTGTATTCGTCTCTTCTCCCCAGAATTCATTATCCCGGATTATAGCCCTACTGTGGAATCCAGGACACACTGGAATAGATGGAGATGAAATAACAGATGATATTGGAAGAAATAGGTAAAGCCAAGAAAAAAATAGATCTGACCATTGAAAAAGTTCTAGTTGGCCATGCACAATCAAAGATTCTTCTGGGTGACAACCTGTTGAGATCAAAATCAATCAATCAAAAAACGCATGAATCAATGTGAAACTGCGCTAGTGCTTTCAATAGGAGTCCTTACAAGACATTGTCGCCTGATTGACACCTGAAAAAGCTCAAAATAGTGGAGGAAGAAGAATGTAGATTTTGTGGCATGGAAGGAGAAACCTTTAACCACATACTTTCGAATTACATAGCAATTCAGAATCCTAGGGCACAGCACCTGGGAGATAACTGGATAGAAGAGGTACATTCACCCAAGTTGAAGTCTGCACATATCCTAAAGTTTCTCCGGGAAATAGGATTAAAGGAGCTACCAGTCTCTGAGACTCTCCTAGGAAACTAAGTAGAAGTGAGGAGGCACACTAGATACTTACATACATATAACATCTCATTCACCTTGTACCTATTGATAGTGAACTTAGATACTCTTCATTGTTTCATTCCAAACGACCCATTTCTCTCATTGTACGATGCGATTGATTAAATACTCTGCCTACTGAATTTAAACCAGAGATCACAGGTGGAAGTGTATTCGGCCTGTTAAAATAAAAAAATTAATAACATAACCTACGGCTACACAACAATAGGGCTGAAATGATTTAGTAATTTTTAATTACATGTTAATATCCAAAAACGGAGAGTGAAAATAAACTACCCTATTTTTTGTCATTAGAATCAAGTGAAAGAATGAAAATATGGTTGTTCCTTGAAAAAAAAATGAAGATATTTAACATTTTGGTGCTTGATATTTACTCATTATTTTAACAACTCTGTATACAGAAAATAACTTTTCAACATGTCACAAATTACCGTGATCGTCCCACTAATCAACCCGACAATAGGTTTAATATTTGGTATTGGCAATGATCATACAAAATTTCCATTGAAAAAATGAATATCTCTATAAGTATAAATTTTGGGTTATTTATTCTGTACAAAGTGACATTATAATTTGAAGTAGAATCCGAAGAGTTAATAGTATACAGAATATTACATTTAAAATAACAAAGTTGTCAAGTGACAGGCATGTCAAAATATAAGTATCCCATAAATTTGCCCTAGCTCGTTCTCCATCTATGCAAATTTTCATAAAATGTGTGTGAATAGTCTCTTATATATTAGATATAATATAGTGTAAACTTGTCGTGGAATATGGAAAAAACTAGAGACCCATTCCTTTTTTTTCAGTATTATGATTTCCTGTTATGGATATAATAATTGAAATTTCAGGTATTCTTGCTGTGTTATTGCTTATTATGATTAGGTCGTGTTTTTTCAATGTAATTTCGCATACCTAGGTAAATTGAAAGAACTTATAATAAGTATGTTGAAATATATTCCATACATTCACTGTAACTTGTGAAATTGGTGTAAGCACATCTAAACTACAGTAATATAAAATAAATAAAAAAAACTAGATACCCTTGCTTTCTTTTTTTTCTCTGGTATTATACATTCCTAAGTCATATTATTTTACGTGGTAGGTATTGATCTTACCAATGAGTTTTTTATTCTTCGACATCTCCCAATAATACAATCGAAAATCACGAGACTACTTGAGTTGAGGAATTAATTGATTGTCATGTTGAGAAATGAATTATCTTCTCAGTTATGCCAACGAATCACCTTTTCGTTAATTATAGCGGTCTATTGAAGAAGAAAGCTGAGCTATACAGCTAAATAAGACCTTGTTGTTTGTAACAGGTATTATTAATATTAATATTACTAGTATTATTGATATCCCAAATTTTCAAATCAATGAAGTATGCTGGACATATTAATCATTTTTACACAAGAACATATTGGTGGATACAATTGGATAATGATAGAATTTGTAACGGGTTAAATCTTAATCAAACAAAATTAAAACACATTCTAAAGCCGCGTCTACATTATGTCGAATGGTGTCGATCGACAATCGACTATTGTAAAACATATTAAACTTTAAAGAACATTGGTGTAACATTATTAGTCATAAGCGTACCTGGCCGTGGCGCGGAGTACAGCTCAGCCTTTACCCTGCTGTCACCGGAAGGTATAGGATCCTAGCACCGAATAGTAATAGTAATGAACAAGAAGGGTCACTCGGCTTTTTTTCTTCAATGTGGTGTAGATAAAGGCTAGCCGTCGTCAATAAATTATCTGTTAGAGAGCACGTGTTAGTGTACGAATACGAGGTTTCCTCGTAAAAATTGTGACATGCACTATAAAAAGTATATTGTACAAGGTCTGGTCAACATATATTTGAATGAATGTTATTAAAATTAGTTAACGGAGTTGATATTACGGAATATGGACAATGATACACCTAAATATCTACTGGATATTCCATAAAAACAATTTTTAATAAAAAAATATCTCTATAACAAAAATGTTACCAATAAAAAATAAATGAATACATAAGTAATAAATGATTAATATGAAATATAGGTATGAGTAAAAATAAGTGAAAAAATGTATATGTTATTGTGTATAATGCAGGCATTCTATACAATACCTAGGAAATGTATAGAATTCCGGAGTCGTTCAGGCAATGTATGAAATGATATTCAATAGTTCAACTATTTTACACTTTACCTAGGGAATGTATAGAATACCTAGGCATTGTATAGAATGCCGGTTGAAGCATGGGTGTATGTATGTAATCGATTTTTCATAATCGATTTCACATAAAAAAAACAACCAGTTTTCGTATAAGTACTTTAAATAAACTGTTGGTAACATATTTATTTATTTAGCATATGGCGTTTCGACACATTAACGCCCGGTTTCACAATGTCAAGTTATCCTTAGGTTAACAAATAACCCTTGGTTACCTCAAAACAAGTGTTTCACATTGTTCAGTAAAGGGTTCAAGTTATGGTTAACTCTCAGAATATTTAACCACCAGAAAATCTAGTGGTAATAATAATAACCTGGAGATTCTAGCCTAACAATTAAAGCTATTGCTGTATCTGTCACAAAACGTGGTATCTGTTAGCATATTTTTTTGAGTGGAAAATGAACGATTATGAGGTAAATGATAGTAGTGATGAGGAACCAAGAAGACCAAAAATGATAAGGCTTAGATCCGATTATTTTGAGAAATTCGACAATTACGATTTTTTCTGTAGATTTAGTTTGTCCAAGAGAACTGTAGAAAGGCTCTCAGAAGAAATCTTCCAGGTCACCGCATTGGTTTCTTTAGATTCTATTATGTTCTTATACTTACTCACTAAAGAAACCAATAGATGCTCCTCTTCTTTAGAAAAGTTGGAACATCTCTTACTTATTTGTGTTTCCATAATTAAATTTGAAGCAGTATTTTATTCAAAAATTTGTCGTCACTTAGACATAAAATAAACATAACCACACAACTTTTTTGTTTCAATTGACATGAAACATGAAAATCAGTGTTGGATTCCATACCAACGCAACAAAAATTAATGAACAGTCATGGTTACCTGACCTGCAGATGAATAATGATTGTGAAACATGTCCCTGGTTAAAGTGAGGGTTAAAGTTTCGGCAAGGTTACTTGACCCTAGGAGTTAACCACCGATTGTGAAACTGACTGTTACATGTATAAAAATAATATATAACATAATTATAATTTGAAAGGAAATAAAATCTTAGTTAACATCTTTGAACGAACTAAAATAAAGTAATATTAAAATTGCAATCTAGTAACCTTGTAGGTACCTACTAAATAACAACAGAGACAACCAACTCTCTGATAACAAAAAAGAATACTAACACACCGAACGAGCTGCAACTTGTTCACGGGGTAGTCCCGCACCCCGCGCATGCGTCTCCTTCCCGTGGTCGTTCGTTATACACATTTCCTGATGCGCTTCTGGCATTTTATACAATACTTAGGCAATGTATGAAGTGAATTGTATTATACACATTGCCTGAACGTTTTTGGCAATGTATATAATGCCTAGGCATTCTATACAGTGCCAGATTATACAAATTGCATATAACATATACTTTCATTATTTTCAACAGTACTCGTGGAGAATCATAAATTTTTGTAAATAGGTATGTAGATAGGTAATTCTGTGCACAATCCATCATCCTCTGTTAAGTGTAGGAAACAAGTGAATTGTCCAATGGTCCCTAGAAGGGCTCGCTTTTCAGAGACTTATATATTTATTTATGGGATTAATGAAAGCATAAATTCTGTTTGTACCTATTACGTTCTGGTGATTATTTCGTGCTATAGAATGCTGAATGTATTTTTTTATTTTTCACTTTTCACTATATACACTGTCCTGGCATTCTCTATAGCGCGCCACCTATGCGCTGAGCTACGAGGTGTTGTCCGCGTGATGCTGGTTGCCAACATACGTATACTTTGGCAAGTTTATCTGAAACCGTTAAAGGGATACAGTCGTCAATTGACTGATATTTATTTATCCAGTGGCGTTGGTATTGTTAGTGACCTTTGTATTTTCAGTTTTACTTGGTAAAATAGATACCGTACGCCATTTGTACATTTGACACCTATGCGCCATGTTTTTCCTCGCCTCTTATCGATGCCGCATAGCTTCAGATAAACTTGCCAAACTATACGACCACTTAAAATTCAAATTCATCTCACTGAACATATTTAGAATATTTAATCTGTATAACAGCAATAATATTGTCATCGATTTCGATAACGTATTGATTTGTAACAGCCTGACTCCGAAGACGGAGGGTTGTTACCTGAAAGTAATATGCTTGGGGAGAGTTATGGCAAAATTATCGCAAATTTTCAATGTTCTTGCTATATTGTAGCTGATAGTGAATTTACTGACATTAACGAATTGTAACATTATAATTTTTGTGATAATGAATGAAATAAAATTTATGATGGGGGCCTAAAAATGCGAATATTTCGAAAACCAGTAACTTTTGGGGCTAATGATGAGTATACCTTTTTGTCACGAGAATGATGCAGTTTTGATGTTTTCCAATGAATAGAGGGATACCGTATACCATAAATAAGTTAATCGCACAGTAACACCAGCAACATAGCTTTTGTGGCGCCCTCTAGAGAATATAACATAACATATCACGATTTCCCAGGCCCCAAAACCACTATCTTCAAATTTTCACGTTTGTATATCCAAAATCTTCCAATTTACGAGAGAAAAAACATTTTTGACAATTCATCTTTGCCTCCCTGTATATTTTTTGGTTGATGTAGGGGTCTCGGGTCTAGCATACTCCCAGAGATGATAAAAACATTTTTTTTCACGGAAATGTATTGGTGGATGATAATTTTAGAATTTACCAAAATCAGCCATCCCCACCCCGTCGACACCGTGAAAAATTCGTAGAAATGAATTTTTAAATATGGAATCAAATTCTACATATTTTTTCACGTATAACCCTGAAATTTCATTTCAACAACTTTTTTTTTTTAAAGTTATGCGGAAAAAATGTTTTAAAAAAATTGATAATTCCATAAATATAAAAATCTTTATTCCGTCTTTACGAATGAAAATAAAAATTTGATATTTGGCATACTTATGTATATTTAACAGAATCACTAAACAAAATAACATAACTATCCATCTCCATCCCCCCCATAGGGGGGGATGGGGGGGTGTCACCTTCAAAAATTCGTAAAAATGAATTTTTAAATATGGAATCAAATTCTACGTATTTTTTCACGTATAACCCTGGAATTTCATTTTAACAAAGTTATGCGGGAAAAATGTTTAAAAAAAAATCGATTATTTCATAAATATAAAAATCTTTATTCCGTCTTTACGAATGGAAATAAAAATTTGGTATATGGCATATGTATATTTGATGGAATAAAATTTGCGATAAAATAAATTATATGCAAATATCATATCATAGGGGTAGAGGGTGGGGATGAGTTTGGGAAATATAAGGGTTGGGGTAATTTTGAGTGTGTCATAAAATTCTACACCCTTTGTTAAGTATATATGCCAATTTTCATATTTTTTTCTCCATTATTGCCAAAGATATTTATTAAAACGTGTTTTGAGTTTGCGGACATAATTTTTTTGGAAAAAATTTAAGACCTCTTGATTTCGAAATACGGGTTTAAACCATTTAGAGTCATATTTTGAGAATAAAAAAAATACTGCGAGTTAAGATTAATGGTGAGTATTGAAACCAAAAAAAATTATATACAAATATCATACCATAGGGGTAGAGGGTGGGGGTGAGTTTGGAAAATATTAGGATTGGGGTAATTTTGAGTATGTCATAAAATTCTACACCCTTTGTTAAGTATGTATGCCAATTTTCATATTTTTTTCTTCATTATTGCCTGCCTTATTCTAGTTTTCATATCGACTGGTGTAGTAGCAGGTAATTGGTTCACCTGTTCTTTAATAAAATCCCAATGGAAAAGATCTGCTTCATTCAACTCTGGTGATCTTGGTGCCCAAAGAACTGGTCCTGCTCGTCCTATTCACCTTTTTGGAAACATATCATTCAATTGTCCCTGAATGAGCGCGTTATGGTTATACCAAATTTGTTGACGTGTACGGAGGGGAATGTCTTCAAGCAGAAATCGTAAATGATTTTCCAGGAAATATTAATAAACTTCTCTATTTACCGTATTTACCTCGTCACCAAATAACGTATGGGGTTCGTATGGTGATTCTCAATAACTGCTAGTAAAACATTCATTGTAGCTTCTTCTGTAATGACAGCTTTAGTTCTTTGTTCCTTCTCATACATCACCGATCCAGTGTGATTGATCTGATCTGTCTAATAACCTTTCAAAAGCAATTTTATTTGGTTGTCGGCGTTCTGGATGACATTCGTTATGAATTCTCATTACCAGTAGATAACTTTTTGTACTCTCGCCTAAAATCCACAACATATCTATCAATTTTTTTCTTATTTTTTGGGAATCAACCGAAACGTCGAAATAAAAAATAGAAAACATTATTGTGGTTTGATTCCCAAAAAATTAGAGAAAACAGAATAAGTGATGCCACAAAAAACTTACAGAAGATATATCTATCAAGATTTCACGGGAGAAATTAATTTTATTTGAAAATGCTATGACAAATGTCATAAATAAAACAAACGAATTAGCACAACGTAAATGTTTGTTGATATTTCAGAGCCTATTTACTACCAACCTAATTACTAAGAACGCTAATGATGATATTATGGTTCTAATATGACTATTTAGAAGAGCTACCTAAGAAACCTGATCCTTCTGCATGTGTGGTGGTACTGTTATCGAAATTTTGAAACCTTTTTTTGAGTTAACATACTTTCCTTACATGTTAATTGTTGTGAATACATTTTATTATCTGCTTTTCATTAATTTTTTTATTGGAAATACAATTTTTAATAACAAAATAGAAATATCACAAAAACCATTCAGTTTGGGTATAGGGAATACTCAATAAATTTTGAAGTATAGTAAAGTAACTTCCATTTACCGATATAAAATACAGGGTGATCCTTTTAAAAAAATTGTGAAACCAATGTATTCGAGTTTGGGTTCGCCCTGTATACGGTTCCTCAGATATCGAATCAGTTCGATTGAATTGTAGTACTAGACGACTATCAAAGACGTATGGCTATAAAAGATTAATTTTAAATTGTGCAGTTTAAAGTATACAGGGCGTTGAAGTCATTACGATTTACAAGAACAATTGGTCAGAACTTTTTAAATACGCTGTATAACCCATTACAATATTATATCATTGTAATAGCGAAGTCAAGCAAAATTCAAATTTGAAGTAAACTACAGGGTGTCCCATTTAAAAAAATATAACTTTGATCTGGCACGGCGTTCTGGAACACGCTGTACTATTGCCACTAATTTTAAAATATGAGCTTCTAGGCTGGCTACAATCAGTCAAAATTTCATTTAAATATCTTCAACCATTTACAAGATATTGGACTTTATCGCACTAATGAATCACCCTGTATGATGGCAATATTATTTTATTGCAAATTATTTGTCTTCATCTGTTAGTTCCAAGCGATTCTAACAGATGTCGACATCTGTTGACTGGATTGAGTAAGTATTCAATAGATGACGCGCTATGTCAAACTTCTAAACGTTTGATATAATCTACAATTCAATAGCATAGCCACCACATGTTGCTGAGGCTAAAGTATGAGTTAAATTTATTTTGCAGTAAGCGAAATACAGTGAATATTACTTTCTCAATTTTTGGTGTTAGAATAGCCGGTCACGTGGGTGCACCGCTGCTTCAAAATAACTTATCAACATAATTTTTTAAATAGTACATTATGTATATATTTTCAGTTTTTGATAATCTATTAAATTACAAATACAACCGCCAAGACTGCATAGCTCTACCTTTGATAATTCCAAAGTTACATTGGTTTGAATCTAAAATTATAAATCAATTGTTTATATTGAAAAAGTAGTAGGTTTTTTGTCATTTATTGTTTTTGAATGTCATGAATTATTTCTCATTGTCATTAGTGAAAGGTGTTTATAGTGAAAAAGTAGTTGCCTTTTAAATTCAAGTATGCTTACCGAACAGGAGGGAATAATGATTCTTATGATGAGAGGTTACGGTGATCGTAAAAGAACTTATGATGGGGTAGCTCACTTATTTAATGATACGTATCCAAATCGTAACCAAATTACCAAAACCGCAGTTTGGAGGATTGTGAAACTTTTTGAAGAAGTGGGTTCAAATAAAAATCGTCCTAAAACTGGCCGACCAAAGACCTTAACTAATGATGAAAAATCCTTGGACATTACGCAAAGTTCTGTAGAAAATTCTTTTACATCCATTCGGAAAACTGCACTAGAACATGATGCTAGTGTGGGATTCGTCTGCAACATTATTAAGAAGAATAAGTTCCATCCTTATAAAGTAGCTCTATTACTAGAGTTATCTGAAGATGTTTATGACCGCAGAATAGAATTTTATGAAGCTATAATTCAAAAAGTAGATGCTGTTCCTCATTTTACAAGTAAGATAGTATTTTCCGATGAAGCCACGCTTATATTAAACGGTAATGTTAATCGCCACAATTGTAGATATTGTAGTGATACTAATCCTAGGTGGATACGGGAATATATAACACAAAGACCTTCAAAAGTTAATGTTTGGGCAGGTATTATCGGCACCACTGTTATCGGAACATTCTTTGTAGAAGGCAATTTGAACGGACCAAAGTATTCACATTTATCAAGAAATTAAATAGTTCCTGCAATAAGAAATGCAGTTGGTAACAACCTTCCGGTCTTGTAACGTAAATTACTACTTCTCAATAACTGTAGAACAAATGAGATTAGAATTATGCGGTCTTGTCGGTTGTATTTGTAATTGAATAGATTATCAAAAACTGAGAATATATATATACATAATGTACTATTTAAAAAAATATGTTAGGTACGTTACTTCATGTACACATTGTGATATTATACAATACAGCTATTCAATGCGCTGCCCTTCAGAAGGTTACAGTTTCCAATTCGTTCAGCTTTTGCATGTCTATAAATAGGTCTCAATGCCAGACAATGTCCATTTGTGGTTTAGATTTGGAAAATCCATATTTTTTTCATGGGCAGCTATATGTTGCATATTCACGTGTAGGAAAACCCTCGAACCTATTCGTGTTAGCGAAAGACAGGTTAACCAAAAATATTGTGCACCAATTAGTGCTTAATTGAATTGATATTGGAAGTATTTATTTTATAATTCAAAATAATAAATATTATTGTTAAAAGATTTTAAACTATCGGCCCTATACCTCATCCATAAGTCACGTTATTTACTGAAAACTTTGTAATATACTCATTTCTTACAAACTTGATAATAATAAATTTCAAATTTGATTCTTTTGTATTGATTTTCTCTTTACATCAACTGTGCGAAAATATTGAACAATTGTGTTCAAAGTTCTTCCCCTTCAAATCCCAAACCGGTGAATTTTTATACCAGCTTCAACGTTCCCGTCTGAACTTCCACCAAACTTCTCCCCAGTCCCAACTATGAGGTAAAAATACCTCACAAAAAGGACTAGCAAGATCCAGGCAAACTGAAGTTTCCCCGAGGAGATACCTGGTACACAGACGGATCACAGATTGGGGAAGGGAAATGGGCAGGGGTGTAAAGTGAAATGAGAAACACAAGATGCTCCTTCTCACTAGGAGAACATATCTCTGTATTTCAGGCAAGGATTTATGTTATCTTAGAATGTGTCAGAGTTAACAAACATAGGACTGACACTCATAGGATAAACATACTTACTGACAGCCAGGAAGACATCCAGACTGGTAGAAGAATGCCAGAAGCAACTGAATGAACTAGCAGACCACATTAAAGTAAGATTAGTGTGGGTGCCGGGACATAACGGTATTTCTGGAAATGAACAAGCTGATGAATTTGCTCGAAGAGGTTCAGCACAGGCATATGTTGGACCAGAACCAGCTCTTGGGACCACAGAGGAGGTAGTCCGAAGGCAAATACAAAAATGGGTACAAAGCCAACATAGACTTCAGTGTAGGAACACTCCAAATCAGGTACACAGTAAAACTACTGAATATCAGTGGAAATAAGCTAAGAATTATTACAGGTTATTTAACGGGTCATACCCCGGTAAAATATCAACTGCATGAAATAGGGTTATATAACGGGGACCTCAGTTGCAGACTTTGTGGCATGGAGACCGAGACCGTAACCCATATCTTATCTGACTGTGAGGCACTGGACTCAAGGAGACGAACAATCTTCGGAGAAGCCAATGTGCCACCTGAAGTATATGGCACACATCCAATGGACCTATACCGGATAACGGTAGTAGAAAAACATTAGAGTCGCCATGTTTTTTTTACAAATGGCATCTATGTAAAAAAGTTTGGTGGTACCCATGTCTAATGCTCTCCAACCGTTCCCCTTAAATAGTTTACAACAATGTGTTAAAAGCTCGTTTAACAATTTGTGGTCACCCCGTATACTCCCTTTGTAGAAATCAGTTCGACTGTCCTCGACATCCCGATATCTTCCCGGGCTTTGACGATATATGTCACCATATGTGCCTCTTATGCCTCTCTTGTGACAAAACCCAACTTGAGCAATACTGTGTAAGTGCATCAGCCCCCTCTTATTTATTTAAAAGTTTTTAGTTATAATAATCTATATTATTCATTTATAACGTATGTAGTATACCTATATGTAATTAGGTGTAGTGCAGAATCTGTCTGGTAATGGTAAGCCAAAACCTTTGTTAATATCAATTTAATCACTTTTTGTCGACTCCATTCGTAGCGGTGTTGCCTAACGCAAATAGCATTCGCCTGAATAGTATTATTCTGTTTCTTGAAGTATAGTAATCCCTTAAACTTATATTTTTTATACTATGTATAAACTTTTCCCTATTTAATATCTAGACTTTTCGAATATACATTAAAGTACCTCGTTTCGCGAGTTCTGGTGTTCGGTTGCCCGATTTTCTTTGTTGCTGATTCACGCCGCATATTTGTTCACTGTTTTCACATACTGGTTATTAATAAATATACATATTTGCTATACTGTAATTGTACCATCATTTATATCATTTATATTCAACGTTTCCTTTTCTCACGGTTTCGTGAGTGATCCTTCGAGTTTCTATCTTCAGTGAATTTTCATTTCACATTTATCAATTGACACTATACATGGCGCTGATCTTAACCACTGCTTTACTGTTGTACTTTTTGTGGTCCTTGTGTTTATTCGAACTGGACTATGATATATCCATACAACAATATAATATAAAGGTATGTCCACACTGATGCGCTGCGCGGCGCAAAACGTTCGTGAACGTTACCAAACAATTTGTTTGTAGAACGTCCAAACTGCTGCAACATTTAGTGGTTCATTTATGTTTGTGAAAGTTCCAGTTTTATCATGCGGCTTCAATATATTTTCTTATAATCATGGAAGGCGAATCTGTTGCTATTGCTTGTGCTGCGTTTATTGTAATTGCTGGTTTATCAAAAAAGCCAAAAAGGTAATTGACAAGAAAACGCCGTTACTGTTTTAAAAGAGTTCTTTATTTTCACTTCTTCTCTTCGAAACAAAGATAACAAAGAATTTATCTTTCCCTTTATCACATCTTTATCAGATTCTAATTCGCTTGCAATTTCGACCCATGCATCATGCTTTTTATTTCGCATATGATAATTGGCATTTGTGGGATCCCATAATTCAGGCTTTATTTCATATATACCGATCAGTTTTAATATTTTTGCGTCGTCACAGTCACCCATTTTTCAACTTTTAATATAATTTGTAAGGAGTAAACAATAATGGAATACTGAAAAAGTGTGCGCGCATTAAAGAAATGTTCGTCAAAACAAATAAACGTCCAAAGTGAACAATGTTTGTCGAGCAAATTTCTTTGATGTACCGACACCGACTCCTGATGGATCGTGCTTGTTTGTGCACGGTCTTGCACGTTCGTGCGCAGATTACCGTCCACACCAACAAAAATTCAATGTTCGGCACGGCGCAGCGCACCAATGTGGACACACAAAAGTTAGCCACAGCAACGCGTGGCCGGGTCATATTATCTCTGGCCGGGTCAGCTAGTTTTAGTATATAGGTGCGGAGCTTTATACATCTATTGATGATGTAGTCTACTATCTAATGCATGTTGTGTTCTATTATTGTATTGTATAGGAATTCAAACAAGTTTAGTTAAAGGTGATTCCGACAATGAATTAAATATTACAACTGACTACTTGCTGTTAAAAAATTCGAACTTTAAACTTGGGTTTTACGCAATGGTTTCACTCAGAGCGTTGATTGATATTAGCAATTGGAACAGCTTATTGGTGAAATTATCATTCATGTATTCCATTTCAATGTTATTGGAAAAATAAAATAATAAAAAACAGACAAAGCATGAAGAATTTCACAATTTTGGCCAAAAATACAATTCGTTCCAACAAGCTTGTTTATTTACAAATAAAAAGCAAGACAAAAACTAGTTTAGACAAGGATAGAAAGCAACCAATTTCAGTAACCGTTCTGAAGATATTAGTAGGTTATATGACAAACCAAAAAGGGTAGCAAAGTTATCTTGCATCGTTCTTTGAAACGAAATCGATTGGTATGTATTTGACAAACCAAAGTGGGGAACCAAAACGGGCCGAAATCGCCTTATGTCGTTACTGACATTTTGTCAGTTTATCAAACTGAACCCAATACGTCAAAAAAATGCGAAGTCCAGGAAAAGTTCTCCAGATTGAATGAGCTGTTAAACGTGATTTAGAAATTAATTCCAACTTACGTGGCATCAATTGGGAATATAATATTAAGTGCAGCGCCAATTAATATTTTCAAGAATACTTTGATTTAATACCATTAAAAAAAACGGTGTGAACTAGCAATATTCATAGGAAAATCACTGATTGGGTGAGCTGAATATTTCGAATTACACAAGAATTCATTAACATTCTGGGATCTGTTTTTTGATAAATTAATTGATCCATATATCACTAGTGAAAAATAGGTACTTCATAATGCAGATGGTTAAGATAAATAGTTAACTCTTTAAATATAGTTAAGAAAGTTATTATACTTCTTAGAGTGTCCATCCACGTCATGAATACTTAAACAAATAGTTATTCCAAGATAACTACAAAGCGGTCGTTGTATTTCACATCAAATTAATTAAAAAAGTGTTAACGTAAATTCTCTTGTCGTCTAATTATAATTTGAACACCATAAATTCACGGCACAGCTCGGAATACAAAATATATCTCTATCAATTAATTAAACAAAGGAGAAT
Organism: Galerucella pusilla; assembly: GCA_910591695.1. Lineage (NCBI taxonomy): Eukaryota > Metazoa > Arthropoda > Insecta > Coleoptera > Chrysomelidae > Galerucella > Galerucella pusilla. The sequence goes on along the minus strand of CAJUYI010000636.1, from coordinate 89,868 downwards.
AGGTATTCAAGCTGAAATAATGGAGTTTTAAGGGTCATTATTTTTGACAGGTGTCGAATATTTCAACAAGAAATTAATTGCTTGTATATGTTGAGTCAGTGAAGTGAACATAAATCGTATAGAGGTTAATTAACAAAATAATGGTTGGCGCTTCTCAATGTATAAAAAATTCTCCAAAATTAGTCCATACACTGTGAAAACAAATTATTGGTATTAATTAATTTTGGGTAACATCATCTTCAACAAAACGTCTATAGAAACTTCTGATTATTGCATATCTCAATGTTACTCGTAAAGTGTATTTTCAAACATGCCTTATTAATGATGGTATTGTTATGATACACATCTTGATGTACATATACATTTTTCAGAAATAGTACCAGTGATATTATTATATCTGGATGTTGAAAAACTTTCATTTCAGTTGAGTTATTTCATAAAAAGTTGAATTATATTTCCCCATTGGGAGAATGGAATTTCACTTCATCAGCTAATAAAACTGAATTTTGGAATAACGTCCCTCATATATTTCCTACAAAGAAATATTGTTATGCCACTCGGTTAACAGATAACGATGATAATGTGATAATGAGTTGATCGTAACTCCAAGCTGGTTAGTTGATCCATGTTCAGATTCGATATCATGGATGTTTGTTTGAAGAATTGTACATACCATAAGTTCTGTTTTCCAAGATTCTGTAATCCTGGGCATTTTCCAGGTAATTGAATAAAAGCTCATTTTTCAGTCTCACATGAGTTAAGTTTTTTGTAAGACATCGGTACAAAACTCCTAGTGCACCCTTTCACTGGTTCAGGTTTAGCTGGATGTAGCTAGTGTTGCCACCGAGACAATAGATTCCCGTATCTCGTTATCTCGTCTTGTGTCGCCCTCTCTCGACGAGCCAAGAGATATACTCTCTCTCGAATAAAGCTTCAAGACGAGACAATAGATGTACCTTCTCTCATCGAGAAATTCTCGTCTCTCTTGAGAAAAAAACGTAACATTTTTGAGATTAGCAGTTTTCGAGTTATTTGACAGCAAACAATTCCATCTAGGTAGCCGTGTTTGGCAATTTAGAATAAGAAATTGAAATTATGACGTTTGAATGCTGGGTGAAATAATTTGCAGTCAAAAAGTTGAAATCCGTCCGTTCAAAGATGGGCATTATTTTTTGTGAAGAGGAATTTGAGAATATTTTGGAAATATTTCAATACACAGTCCGAACTTTTTTTTAATTTCCTAATTATGTGACTTACATTTTTGGAATTAGCACAATAAAAATGTTCAATAGAGCTGTCAAAACTCGTAAATGTAATAAATATCTAATACAATAATAGATAACTATAGAATAATAATACAGTCAATGAACAATAATAATTGTTTTATGTGGAAATTGGAAACCTGGAAATATGCAGGCTGCTCTATTTGGAAAAAGGAAATTTCTCACAGCGCTGGTTTTTTGGAGTACCCTGTATATACAAAAATAATAATGATCTTATAACTTAACCCTTACTAAGTGTTGTGGAGAGTTTTCCGCTATCTTCATTGGTACAGGATATATCAACATATTTATTATGTCGCACTAATGTAGTTAATACCAAGCAAAGTTTTAACGCATTCAGGTTAGGTTCTGTCATTTTTGACATATCTGCACACAATTCAATTATGTCAAATATTTGGTTTAAATCACGAGAGATCTATTTTATCTTGACTCGCGGCACCACTAGGTGTAGCTTTTGATGTCACAGAATTTTTTCAATTTTAATTTTTTTCGACGTTACCTATTCTTTAAATATAACATCGTAGTTGACATCGGTGAAGGGTTTAGGACCTTAAAAGAGTGGAACAAGTAGCTTCAATACTATTCAAATGCATCTTTTTATCAATAAGATGCACCCCATCGTAACACCTTGGGACACCCTGTATGTATCAATGAAATATTGTGGATAAAAGTATCAGAATGGATAATTCAGTAACCTACGGAAGATATTATCCGACTAGAGAAGTAATTAGTAGGACCCTGAAGCCTAATTTTATGACTGACGGTTAACCTTTCACCAAACATCTTTGTTACGAGCACTCGTTATAATGTTGTTTGTTATTCCATCTTTTATTACACATGATCTCCTACCACGTCGTGGGTGATACTACCACTATAAAAACTAGTTTCTAGTAGATTCATCGGTGACAGTAATTGCATTCCAATAAATATTTTAAAGTTGTTGCTCGTTAAGGAGCTTGAGGTTATAAAAATCAACTGTACTGCAAGAATGTTATCAATTGCAACTTTTTATCGATGTGAGTGAATAGATATTATTGTCCACTTCTTGATACGACCTTAAAAATCAAGCCATGCTAAAGCTTAATATGAGAAAATCATTTATTCTGAAAAAATAATTTCGATTTGAAATTAGGCTCACCTTCCCCTCATTTCCAGAAATTATGAAATACATGGGGATTCCCAATATGGAAAATTTGGTTTGGATTGTCTCATGCTTGAGAATAGAGAAAAAATACCTACTGAAGGAGAAAAACGCAAGCAAAAATATCAGCAGCCTAAGCATAAGCACCGCAAGTAAGGTGAAGGAGAAAAAGAAGGACAGAATAGCCATCCCTTCTTCAGCTGGCAGCAAAACTGGTGAAAATGGCAGTTTTCTCTAGCGCGTACCCTGAGACTACCCTCAGTGCGGACGACCAAACTTTGCTAAAGAGCGCAATAATGGAAGAAATGAATGCTGGATGGAAACATAAACTTCAGTTTAGTGGCATACATTTCAGACCAGGAGACGTTCTAATCGACTGTAAAAGACCATAGACTGCAGAATGGCTCCGTCTGATAGTACCAGAGATGGAAAGCTGGAAGGAAGTAAAACGACACCTCCTCACTCCTTAGAAATCAGACGACCTAGGACATGCCACAAGAGTGTATGATGGAAAAGTATAACTTTCCAAACATTTTTCTTATGGAATAAAGCAACAAGAAGAAGGAATGGGATCCAAATACCATCACTTGGAAATAATGCCATTCAATGGTACACAGACGGCTCAAAAGCAATAGAAGGAACTGGGATAGAAGTGTTCGTGACAGGAACCGAGCACATACATACATACATACATACATAC
>CAJUYI010000636.1:42702-71133 GCA_910591695.1 Galerucella pusilla | reverse complement strand
GTTAAAACCACCAAAATGTCAGATTTTGACAAGTGAAAAAAATAATCGCAACAAGATGCCGCTAACTATCGAAAATTTTCCTTTAGGTCCGTAACTATAGTCACGAGTGTTAAAGTTGCGCATTATTTGTCATTGTGACATATGCCAAATTTCAAAATTCGTTGAAATGTCGCGATTTGGACCAGATTCTTCAAGTTTTATTCCAGAAAAGTGACCGCAAGTCAACCCAAAAATATAATACTTTCATTTTTCCTACTCGAGAAATATTCTACCGAATTACACTCGTGCATCAAAATAAACCTGATAATTTTTTATTCAAGCAGGTTGTCAGTAAAAACTGCATTCGGTTATTTTCATATTTTGTTAAAAGAGCCCTCCTCCTTCGGAGTCGGGCTCTTTCGACAAAATATGAAAATAAACTCATGCAGTTATTAGACAACATGCTTTCATAAAAGATTATCGGTAATTTTGATGCACTTGGATAATTACATCCGAAAATAATATATTGTTACAAATGTTTTCAATGTTAACGCTCGCATTTCTTAATTTTATATTTATCCAGCCACCAATAAATTTATTAATATGTTCCTAAACCAGGACACAATATTTCACAATGTTTTTATTCATTTAAAAATCATAATTAAAATCTCTGTACAGCATAAGGTCATTGGATGTAGAAGTTTCATCCGATCGTGAACATCGCTATACTTTGACTAATACAATATCGAATAAATTGCTTTTTTATGGCTCTCAACTTTCATATTTTTATTGGAAAAGCCAGCCTTTTAGTACTACCATATGATAATAAAGTCTATTTGTGTTGAAATAAACATTTGTTCAAATTGTTGCAGATTAAAGTCCACTACCTAGTGGATACAAGCAGAAAACGTTACTACTGCACCACTACTCGTTTCACTACATGATTTTGTGACACCACTTCCAAAATTGTACCATCACTCCACTCAAGCTCACTTGAAAAGAAAAATTTACATTATTTTCACCGACCGACCAACCACTCGACATTGAGGCTGTTTCTTCCAAAACTCATCTCAACTGAAATTGATTATACAAGTATATCAATTGTGCATTTGTGGATTGAATTCATCCATTCAATTGGTGTTTTTAGATCAAAAGAATCAACCAGCCAGGCTGTTTTTATTTCCATTTCAGCAGTTCCTCGATGACAGTAATCAATGTTTGTTATTGGACGCAGAAAAAATCATAGTTGCAGTTTCTCATTGCGAATTTCTTAATACAAGCTCCACAATAATAAAAAAAACAAATCTAGACAGAGCACTTGGAAAAGAAAGCAGACACAGACTAAAGTATTATTAACGCATCCTGTAATATTGTCGTATTTAATAAAGCCTGTTACCATATAGGTAGATGTCGCAAGATGATTAGAATCATTAAAACGCTATAAGTTTCCAACCATATTTTTCATGAACAGTGATCGTTCAAGTGAAACGCCACAGTTTCTGCCTGTGCTATAGGCATCGACGGCTATTGAATTACACTTCAAAATCAAACGGGGCTGGTACTCGTATATCTACAATATATTTAACACCAACCATTCTGGTTTGCAACATTAGTTGTAGACCGGTCCTCATCTGTCGGACGAAGAACATATGCCTTGTACTGATCAGGCGGAAATACGCCGAAACCGGTCTACAAGTTATATTGTCCCTTCTAATTACAATGTACAAAGATCTCTGTCAATCTCCAATTAGATGGAGATTGACAGTATCGATACGTCAATACACGGTGTTTTGTTTTTATTTTTTCAGCATTCGCCAATAAATCCAATTATGTGTGAAAAATTGAATTACCCATGAAGAAAAATGTATTGAAAAAAAGTGCTGGAAAAACGGTTACAACTAATCGACTAAGGGCCGGTTTTACAAGAGAGATTTATACTAGGTATAGTTATTCTGGGTATAAAGTTATACCAGAATTTATACCTAGTTTAAAACTGGTTGGTTTTACGATGCTTTTTTACACCGGTATAGCAATTCTTGGAGTAAGAATTGCTATACCGGTGTAAAAAAGCATCGTAAAACCAACTAATTTTATTCTAGGTATAAATGTTGGTAAGACCTTATACCCAGTATAACTATACCTAGTATAAATATCTCTTGTAAAACCGGCCCTAAATCAAAAAAGGTCGTATACCGAAAACATTGAGCTCTATACAAAATGAAGAAAAACGTATGGTTGCCGTTGCTATACTAGCTGATAATTTCATATGTGAAGTTTGTGAAGAAACTTTATCATTATAAGCAGAAAATAGAAATGTGTACAGGTGTAACAAGTGTAGCATATTGAATTTAGTTAACACAAGTAAAGTTCATGGCAGGCGTGCAGATATCAATACTTAATTTATATTAGGTATGATTCTTCCTATTTTAATATCTAAACTCCCGTGCAGTGTTGCCTAATTTTCTCTGCCGACTCCAAAGATGAATACTTTTTTATAAATTGTTCAGCTTCAATCTGTTATTCATCGATAATTGTACTCTCAAGTTTTTGTCAGTAAGTCTTATTTTATAACTAACAAACTGGTACACAACTGCAGAGAGCATATGCAATCAATGTTTAGTTCCTGATTTCAAAATCTTAAGGCTAATAATTGTATTATAATGTTTCCAATTAATGAGCAGAAGAAAATGTGAAATTCTCTGACGGTTTGCCTCAACCAAAACAACTTCACGCCTACAACTTATTCAAATATTTTTAAGTGTAATATATGGAAAATTCGATGTTTATACACTATTTCCATATGCACACAAAAACACAGGAGCAAAAATATTTGGAATTATCTCCATAAACGCTGATTGTTCCCTAATCATCCTTGGAAAGTTCTTTAACCTGGCCGATTCCTCTAGAATTCTTTTAAACTCTGCTTTTCGTACATCATGAAATAAGTTGTTGGTTGGGAAACATTTTAGTTGATACTGTGTAGAAGAGTTTTTTTTTGTCCCGTTTGTTATTTCCATCAAAAGAGTCGATAGAATATAATTCAAATGTGGCACTTTAATATATTATCGATTTTTGGAACAATTGTCTAAGTAATATCATCAAGATACATTTTTGTTCGTGAAAAATCTTTTTAAGACATTTTCGAAATGATATCACATGATCCATATTCAAAAAATTACGGAATAATGTTTCTACCATTCTTACGTACTTCCTTCCTATAAGTGGCCCCTGTCACACGAACACATCACTATGGATACCCTTTATATAATAATATGATATATTGATATATTCGGTTTAAATCTCGGGCGCCAGATTTTTTACGTGGTTCGCTCTACGGCCCCTTGACCCTTAGCGTTAAGAGTTCCAGATAGCCTCAGATGGAGGTTACGGAAAATTCCAAGGGTCTTGTTGAATTTACTTTAACTATTTAATTTCAAATTTACAACACGGATTAATCGAATATCGGTCCTTCAGTTAATAGTTTACGGTGTGCTATTGAAGAGAAAAATATAAAACACGAACAACCAATAAACACGGTTCTAAAATAACAGCGCTCGACGGGCGACGTCCCGTATAATATGCCAAATTAAATGCAAGTAAGGACGTAGCGACGTACTGTACCATCCAAGTCACCAGACAGTCACCAGCAGCATGAATGAATGGTGTGATGAATTTGAACAAGTGAAACATCTTATATTTTTATTCTGTAATCTTTGGTAACGGACGCAACGGTCGAGGCTGGTCAGATTATCAAATACAGCTCAAATCGGCCGGGTAACCGAACAAGTTGTGGCTAAGCCTCTCGAGGGTTCGTGAAACCCTTTGGATGTAAAGAAGACACGGGAAGCTGCTAATGCGACAGTGATGAAATTTAATGATTCACGAAACGGTGAAAGAGCAGTTTAAATCTGCTGGTTAATCGAAAAAATTGTGGCTAAGCCTCTTGCAAGTTCGGGATAGCCTTTGGATTTAAAGGGAATACTAAAAAGAACTATTATGTAAGCAATGAAAGGAACGAATTGGCCAATGGATTGATGAGAGAACGGTTTGAATCTGGCGGTTGATTGAACAAATTGTGGGTAATCCTTTTGCATGTTCAAGTTACCCTTTGGATTTAAAGGGGATGCTTAAAAAATTATCATTTCGCCTGTTATTCCGAAATAAACTTCATGAGTTCAAAAAAAGTAACTTTTTATCGATGCACAGCGTGAAATATAGAACCAGAATGAAATTTGAATAATCTAATTCACAGGAATATTTCGAGTATATGAGCGACCTGAGAGCTCCTGAGAGAAAAGAGCAGAGAGCGATCATCCACAACTAGAGAGCTCTTCGAGTTATAATCTTATTCCTACCTACGATTTCGGCCTAAGCAGTGGTAAGATTCATTCGGTTACAAATTTTTTTCACATATACGGCTTTCGGTATTAAATTGGAGGTACCTATATTATATACCAAATGTCCTTTTCGATTAGAGAATTTCAACTGATTTGTAGGATTGAATACAAATTTGCGAACCTCCGGACTAATACTAAAAATACAATATAACGGTAAATATGGAAAAAGATAAATTCGGTAACAGAAAGGTAATTGGAAAATAAGTAACGAGTTATATGAAACCACAATAGACTCTTGTGAGTCGCAGTGGAGGGCCTTATAGACCCACTCACCACAAACCTAACCTAACCTAACCTATATGAAACCAAGTGGTAGAATAAAATACGATACGAAAGAAAACTCAAATCAGTGCCAAAAAATAACTTGTTCCACCCTAGTCTATATATTTTTAATAGTTTTGTGAAATTTATATACTCAACTAAATATTCAAGTTTTCCTGAGAACAGTTCAATATTCTTCGTATAGGTAGTCCTCAATGATATTGAAGCAGGCAATAAATAGACTGCACCTTTACAAGTGTTTGTATAACATCTCATTGAAAATGAGTTTCAAAATTGTGTTTATTCATCCACTTAACGTTTATTACTGGTAATTTAAGCAAATATTTCCCACAATCAACATACGTTTAGAATGTGTGAAAAGTAAACAATTTTAAAAATCACATCCACTGTCTATCTTCAGTGTTATTACCTACGTGAGAATTGGCAATAAACTTCATCTGCTACTGGAACAACATAAAAACATTCATTCAGTTCATGAACATTAAGTTAACGATTGAGAACAATTTTTGTTCTCAACAGTTTTAATTGTCCATAAAACTTATATTATGTTGTGTTAATGAATAATTTTACTTAATACCAAAACAAAATTATCTTGTTACTACGTTGAAGTACAATAATACAGATCTCATAAATTCACAGATTCACAGTCTTCTGCTGCGATTAAATTATTAATCAGCTTCACTGAATATAGTCCATAATCATGGATGATGCCACATTGTCTGGAACTATAAAAATGTTTCCTGATCCTGTGACTGTAAAAAGGCGCGTTGCAGGTTCCTTATCAAAAGCAAGGTTACGTGAGTAATAATTGACAAAAATTGTTCATTTGAAACATATTCATTGATACGCTCATAAAAGGCTACCAAAGAAATGTATCTCAATTGTCAGACGAGACCCCAGACGTTTTCATATTTCTTACCAAGAAAACGCGTTGATTCACGATTACTATCTAGTTATCAATTTTTGGATTTTGAAAGGTCTGATACTGCCATCTGTCCATATGGTATCTCATTTCCTCTTATTCCAGTGCGTTCTGGAATCCACAGTAAAGTGAGTAGGTATATTGTTCTCGCAGTACATTCCCACATTCCCACACCATTTTGAAATTGACTACATAAGAGCTCTGTGCTTTAATAGGAGCTTGACTATCCGACATTATAATAATATTTTTCTACTCCTATACTATAAGTTGTTAATTAAATGCCAATTCTCAGTTTCATAATGATACTCATTATAACACTGGTTTTCATTATGAAACTGAGAAATTGACCAATAGAAATCTAGATTTCCAAATACCCAAGTAGGCAGACCCAGAATTTTTGTGAGAAGATTGACGGTTTGACAGTGTTTCATGACAGTTTAATCTTTTGGTTATTAGATGATCGTTGCATAATATACTATTTTCATTTTTTATCCCTCATCAATATATTGAACTGGGAACGCTTTCGTATGGCGTGCATTTACGCTTGAAAGATACTTGGTGCTTTTCCCAAGCTTTGGAAGTGCTTGATTCCTGGCCCATACACTCCTATCCAAGTTCCCTCTATTGCTTTTGAGCAGTCTGTGTACCATTGAATAGCATTCTTTCCAAGTCTGGTAATGGTATTCGTATTCCATTTCTTTCATTGTTCCGTCACGAATTTCTATTAAAAAGTATACTTTTTAATCATACTTGTGGCATGTCCAAAGTTTATTGGTTTTTTTAATGAGTCCCCCTCTACACTTTAAACCACCATATATAGTGGTGTTAGGATGGGAATCACTACCATGGCTGCCGTTGGGCAAGTTTTCCTTGATTCTGTAGTGCTTATACACTACAGGCCGGTCTTTGAATTTTGGAGATGTTTTCTCTCGTCGTCAATAGGCTAGTTCTTCTACTTCACGCAATCGCTCCATAAGTAATAATTGGTCTAACTATGGCAGTGTACATCCACTTCCGGATTTTTAGGTTACAGTCAGAATTTTTCCTGTCAGATCTCTGCACACGATTAGAGCCATTTTTGCTCTGTAGCTAACCTCCTTCATGTGTTTATTTCGTATTCTAGGTAAACCCCACCATGCGCACATGGTAGAGCCTCGACCAATCCACTTTGCCCTTTTCAATTGAGTAGAAGTTTTGTTCTAATTGAGTATTTTGTCTTGAATAATATTGATATATTTAATTTTCATACAGGGTTGGGATGGAGTATGGAACTTAGTAAATATCATTTAAACGAGAAAAACGATATGTATGAAAATTTGCAGGTGAGTGCAATGGAACAAAATGCATCTGATGTACATTTTTTGGTTGATAATATACTTCTGGTTCAACCGGAAATGCCATCAACTTCTTCAATTTAAATGGGACACCCTATATATTTTTACATATTCGAAAAAGCTTGTTATTTTGAATTCATACATACTAAGTTTAGTGTAAAAAAATTTGTGAAAACGAGGTACTTAGCACATTAATCAACCTCCTCTGAGTTTTTTGCATCAGAGCAAAAAACTATTTAGATAAACTAATTGATGTTGTTCGTATGCATAGGTAATGATAAATGAACGAGTACTGTTCAGTACGTCTTTTGTTTTCTGAGTGTCAAATTCTAATAATTGACCGAAATCTATTTCACAATTTAGAATGGTTCAATTAAGTGAAAAAGAGCATATTGAAATTTCAATGATAATCGGTTATGGTGATCGTGTTAAAAGTGTGTCATATTTTTAATAATAAGCATCCGGAGAGAAATTCTATATCACGCTCAACAACTGAAACATTACAACGTACCCAACTAACAATTTAAGTCATAAATACTCTAGTCTTAGGAACTATAATCTATCCATGGTAATAATTCTGTGTTTTTTACGAAAATAATACCTTTATCGTAAGAACATACAATAGAGTGAATTTATAAGGTCAATAATACGAATGATTTACTTAGAGTATTACTTATTATTATTATTATTATTTATTTATTGCTTTCAAGAACTTGCTTATAGCAACGAGTGGCTACATATATACAATAACATTAATATTGTGAAATAATCTAATTAGACTACTGGGCTAAGAAAAAAAAAATTAAAATAAAAACTCATTCATTCAATATGAAGCATCTTAATTTGAGTATATTCCAGATGTATTGGCTAATTACCATAGCATCATCATTTGTAATATTTTGCAAAGCGTTAATTAAAGCATCTACATTCTGTAAACAAGGGGCATTGCGCTTCATTACAGTATTTATGGGACACTCAAATACAACATGTAGAAGAGTTTCCTTTTCTCGATTGTTACATATAGAGCAAACTAATTTCGGGTCAATATAATAAACAATACCGTTGAAGGTAAATTTAATTTTATAATTATTAGCCATACGTAGTTGGGGCCAGAGTGCGTGTGACTTGGATAGGTAACTTTTTTTGTAAATATGGACTCAGTGCTTCAGAAACATTAAAAACACTGTATAAAGACATATGAGAATACCTAGACACAATATTAACATCCACCTTGTGCAAATGTGTGTAATATTTAGCTAGAACATCTTTCTTTAAGGAAGAAAAATTGAAAGATGAAAAGTTATTCCAGTAATTTAATACATTCAAATCAATGAAAAACTGTCTCATTTGCCTTGACCAGTTGTACTTGGTATCACATGAGTCAATTAGTTTTAATTGTTGCACAACTAATAGCACAACTTTGGGTAACGATCATTTTCCATCTGAGACAGTTTATGGAGCCAGTTGAGTGAACATTTAAAAACATTGTAAGCCAATTTTACTCTTCCCGTTTCTACTCGAACAATAGCATCAGGTGTATTAAAAGATATTGAAAGTATTCTCTTTAAAAAATATAGTTGCACTCTTTCAAGAATTTCTAAATATTTAAGTCCCCAGACAGAAACACAATTGAACATCGTACTAAGAGCCAATGATTCAAACAGTTTAATTCTCGGGCACCAAGTATCGATTTTAGCCTTAGCCATTATGGGAAGAATAGCTGCTACAGCCTGTTTACCCTTTTCACAGATAACTGTGGCCATTTCATTGAATAGCCCACTCGAGGTAAATGTCACACCCAAGTAAACATACTTATTCGTCATAGACACTAATTCATTATTGAAAAAAAAATTACATTTAGAGTGACGAAAACCTCCACGGCTAAACTGGATTATTTTAGTTTTCTTCAAATTAACAGTTAAGTTGTTCAATGCAGTGTACTTTTGTAAGATATTCAATTTTTTCGCTACATCAATTTCGGACTATGCCAGGATAACCAGATCATCTGCATACATCAAACACAATACATCGTTCTTATCGTCAATGTTCACACCCTGAGCACCATGATCATCAAAATTTTTCAAAATCGGCAATGAACAAGGCGAAAAGCAGGGGACTTAAAGGTTCTCCTTGCAAAACTCCTGTCGTTACCGGGTATGCTTTAGTTAAACCATCAGCACTTTTTATTTGCAGATTAGCTTGCCTGTATAAAGCTACAATTACACGTATTATTTTTGCAGATACACCCAAATTGGATAATTTTATCCATAGCAACGAATGAGTTATTGAGTCAAATGCCCTCTTAAAATCTATAAATACTGCAAATATTTTTCTTTTTCCGTGTCTATTATGTAGGTTAATAATAGAGCTCAAGGTGTATACATTGTCAATACATCCCCGTCCTGAACGGAAACCAGACTGACATTCAGGCAAGATTCTGCAATCATCAACCCAAGCGGATAATCTATGAAGAATCAGAGTAGTAAAAATTTTGGCACAACAGTTGATCAACGCAAGTCCTCTATAATTCTCAGGAATTTCAACAGGGCCACCTTTATGTAGCATTGAAAGTAATATTTTCGACCATGACTTAGGAATTATGCTAGAATCAAATATTATGTTGAACATTGAATTAAGATACAATACCCAGTTATTTGGTAAATTTTTGAAATATTCATATAAGATACCGTCAGATCCTGGAGCTTTATTATTTTTACACCTATTAAGAACAATATAAATTTCATCCATCGTAAACGGAGAGTCCAAATATGGATGAAGCGCGTCTTGAAAATTAGTTATATAATTCACTTGTGGTGGGTACATATTCTCATAAAATTCTTCCCATATCTGTACCGTCAAATTTTTATGTGACTTGGCATTCCGAAACTGTTTAACCGTTAACCAAAATTCTTTGGAGTCACATACATTTGACAATCTAAAGAGAATTTGAGAATTGTAGTCTTTTTTTTTAGTTTTGATTAATTTTTTATAAGCCAACTTGGCAGTTATATAAGAATGTTTTAATGCATCAGGAAAATTTTGTTTTTTATTTAATTTTAAAAACATTTGCATATTTTTCTTTGCTTCCCTGCATGATATGTCAAACCAAGGTTTATTTTTCCTCCTATCATGTTGATTTATGATTGTTACATTTTCTTTATAGAATCCCAGATCCACCGCAGTTTCACGTACAGAGATTGTCAAAAGATTTATCACAGTCGGGAATAAAATAAGCTCTATTTGCAGATTGCATTCTTATTTTATATTGTAATGAGATGGTATCGTTCCAACTGAAAACACAATGTTTTTCCTTGTTAAAAATATGCTTATTAGTATTTTCTGTAATTTGGTTTAGTGAAATATTAATCGGAAAATGGTCGGATAAAAAATCATTATCACCTACCTAAAAGTTGTGTACTTCAGAGAGAAAAACATCATTAACCCATACCAAGTCAATCACACTCTTGCCCAATTTACTAACATAAGTAAATTTTGCTGGAGTATCAAGTGTAGATCTACCGTTAAGTACAGAAAATCCATTTACACACATAAAATCTAGTAATTTTCTTCCTCTGGTGTTACAAAGAGTATCACAGCTTAATCTGGTTCCATAAAGATTAGAATGTTCAATAAGCTCTGATGCTATAATACCCTGATTTGATATTCTGCAATTAAAATCGCCTCCAATAATAATTAATGTATCTACATATTTTTCAATTATTTCATTTAGGGAGGCCTGGAATTCATCTAGAATATACTCCAATTGGACAGACGGTTTGAAATATACATTACATAAGATGAATCTATAATTGGGCAAATAAAATAAACAAAAAATGAAAGAAGTAGATTCGTACAATACAGTTACATCAAAATATTCCTTAAAAAATATACACAATCCTCCACTTGGCCTCCCCAATGATTTCTCTTTAGTTGCATTTACGTTGATATGTTTAAAATTGGATAAGAATGGAGGAACATTTGAAACACCATTAGAAAGCCAAGTCTCAGATAAACAAAAAATGTCAAAAAATGAGGAAGGATCTTCAATCATATTATTAATATTTCCATATCCATGACAATTCCAGAAACTTATGAGGAGTTTTTTGAAACACTTGGAGTCGATTTGTACACTTTGTTTGCTTTATTATTCGGGGAATCATCGTGGTCACGGCTTCTTTTCTGTGAGGATTTGTTATTTATAACCAACTCGTCATATTTTATACGTGCCCAATATCCTTTTTGCCATGCCTCCTTCAATTGGGGAATTAATGTTTGACGTTTATTTTGGACTTTTTTGGGGTAGTCGAACGGCTAATGGACATCTGTAATGTCGACGGAAATTTTGCTTCTAGCACAGTTTTTCCCATAAGGCAAGTTTTTGTTTAAATGGAACAGCTAATCGCCATAACTCAAGGTATTGGTCTGATAAGAATCCTCATTGGATTCATGAAGAAGATACCCAGCATCCACAGATGTTAAATATTTGAATGGGAATTGTCGAAAATGGCCTTATACGCCCATTTTTAGGCCTATTTTTGGATCTGCCAAATAACTGAATTATTCCTGCATTTCAACAGAATTGGCAACTACCACAGAATGTTTGGTTCCAACAAGACGGAGCACCTCCCCACTATGATAGATGGGCTAGGGATTTTCTGGCTGCGAATTTTCCAAATAGATTGGACGTAGAGTGTTCATAGAGTGGCCTGCTCGTTCTCCGGATCTTAGCCCGTTGAATTTCTTTCATTGGGGCTATCTTAAATCACGTGTTTGGGTTAGAAGACCAACTAACTTACAGGAATTGAAACGAAGAATTATTGATGAATGTGAACTAATACGTGGAGAAGTCTTGGCAAAAGTGACTCAAGAATTTGTTAATAGGATGGAATATTGTCAACAAGTAAACAGCGAGCATTTTGAACATTTGAAGTGATTTTTTTTCACATTATTCTAAAATAATGAAATATACACCTATTGTACAACTAACAGTGAGTTATTCCTCGTTTTTACAAATTTGTTTACAGTAAACTCAGTACCTATGTATGAATTTAAAATAACAAGCTCTTTAAAATCTGTAAAAATATATAGGGTGTCCCATTTAAATTGAAAAAATTGATGGCAGTTCCGGTTGAACTGGAAGTATATTATTACCAAAAAAATGTAAATAAGATGCATTTTGTTCCTGCAAATTTCCATGAATATCCTTGTTTTCGTTTAAAAGATATTAACTTGGTTCCATAATTTATCCCAATCCCGTATATTTTTCTATAATTCATCAATTGCGCCCATTTCTTCTTCCAGAATCTACGTTACTAATTGGTGTATCTATGAAAATTATAAGCACAAGTGAAGTTTTAGTAGTTTCTGTTCGTAAAACTTTTTTTTCCCATCATTAAAATCTCGTGAAATACTGTGTGTTTTAATATCATAACTTCAGGATATTGGAGCCTACGTGATTCAATAGATTGTGATGGAATTAAATATTTGAGAAATAAAATAGCCTAAAAGCGTGTGAAGTGATAACAAATAGCGTCTTCAGAGGATTTGTCCCTAATTAACAGATGGTGAGTCGTTCAAATTATGGATATGTATCTGTAGAGTAAGGAGGGTAAGTGTAGGAGGGTGAATCTAGCACTTTCAGCCATATGTGACCCATCAAATTATGGATATTCCAATCCACAATTTTATTGAAGGCAAGTAGTCTATTTGAAATTGTTGACGGAGCTTTTCGAAGAGAAATGACAGAAGAAAATAAAAATATCTGGAAAAAAAGGATGTCCACTGCCCAATGAGTAATTGTTATGTCAAGTGATGGAAAGCCTTTTAAATTTGCCAATGTTAAGAATTCTTTGTTCGTTATCCTGACAAATCTTATATCACGTTTTATTGCAAATGAGGTAAAATTTAAGTAGGAAGAAGCAGGGATTGAGCAATAGTCTTCAGAGCAGAAGGTAGATAAATAAGATAGAGAATAGATAAATAGATAGACAGATTTTATGAGGTTGCTTATCGGCCCATTCCACTGCGACCTTTTCAGATCTATTGTGGTCATCTGAATCTAGATTACATTGTCTACTCAAACTCTCTCCAAGTAGCCATGCAGCCTCGAACCTCAGTATTTCCTGTAATTTATTGCCGGTGGCTTCTTATTGTCTAGTACAAGAGACCACAAATTTGCCAGGCAGTCAAACTGGCATAGGATGTGTAGTGCAGATTCCTCTCCTAGGTGATCAAGTTTTATAATTTCTTTTCAACAATAGCTTGCTGGTTCACTTTAGATTCAAGGGATAATCAAACATGGAAGTGGCCTAGCCATCATTTTTTTGATTACCCAGCAGATTTAAATCGTTATTCCACAATTCCTTGCTACTAGTGTTTTTAATTTTTTTCTGGTCGGAATAATATTTCGCCGGTTTAATTTAGATTCAAGGGATAATCAAACCTGGAAGTGGCCTAGCCATATTTTGTTTGATTACTTGACAGATTTAAATCGTTACTTTCCAGTTCCGTGGTATAAGTCTTTAATAACTTTTCTTTGTTGAAATGATAGTTTTGCCGGTTTAATTCACCCAAGTAACACAATAAGCATCAAAGTAGATTTAAAATCGACTTTTGTATCACTCTCGAAGCTAAAAGGCAATTAAAACCGTCCACTAAAGCTTCTACATGTAGCATTCATTCCGTAATCGCTGCATAAAGGGAGCGCGCGGTTTGGCCTTAATGTAGATTTGAAAGCTTTTTAGCAATTCAACCTGTAGGCCTAAATAGCCATAAATTGGCACCAAAAGAGCATTTTATTAGATTTGATTGCCAACATTGACTGTCAGAGTGATATGAAGAAGCAGTCGTTTAGTCCAGATATGGCTTTCAACGCTTTGAATGATCATGCGTAGTTAAACATTTCTCGTGAGAATGTAATGAAGTTTTGTTTTGGATGAATATTAGATTTATATTGGAAATAATTGATGCCAATAGTTATGTTAGTGCTCACAAAAACAAACATCGTCAACTGTGATGGCAGATCTTTCCTTCCATATATATTATGACAATTACTATTGTTTTCGAAACTGGAAAATATCAATGTGAACCATTAGAAATCTCTGCAAACCTTACTTTTCTGTAAAATGTGAATGAAATACTTCCTGAAAACAGAGGGGTCAGTGATAACTGTGAGCAAAATATACTTCATAAATTAAATTATTTCATTATGAATTACGGTGTTGTCATATTATTCAATTTTGATACCTATCAATGAATTATATACATCCAATTGAAATTAAAGTTTTTTATAGTATTTTCAGCTGGATTGATTAATTGATAAAATTATATGTGATGGATTAAATTGATTTATCTTTCCCAGATTTTCTGAAATTTGTATCCCAGTTTGGAAACAAATAATGTTCTAAACCAGATTATTTGCATATTCTATATAAGTATATAAAAATAGTACCTATCATATACCTATCAATATATAAATATGAAAACCATGGCAACATTGACCATTATCGTGAACAAACGGTTCGGCCATGTCTTTATTGTATTTAATAAGCATTTTCCATGCCAATACGAAGCTTTATGGAATTAAAAACTAGATAGCTGTTTGTATTGCTTTGTGAAAGCTTTCAGAATTATAAAGTTGAAGAGAAAGAAGATTATCGTGAGGTTATGTTTTGAGTTATAGATTGTTTTAAAGGTCATATTTTATAATTATTTTGTAATAAAAAATGAACACCTTTGAAGTTAGGTGAGAAAGTGGAGAGAACATTTTGTGTGGTGCTCTTGAGGAATGGGATGGGAACCACAGCAACAACAAATTTTCCACCAGGACTTAGTGGTATTAGCCTATTAAGAAAGAGTCCCACGACAAGGCTAATAGAGAGACGTGGTCCAAGAGCCAGGAAGGTGATCTTCTGTGTCTATAGTTATTCCTTTGTAATTTTTAGCTGCGTTACTACTTTTATGTGCACGCCTGTAGTACGCATCTAGTGGTTCAAATTTCCGTAATTTTGTAATTCTCCATTCATTTTTATTCCAATCTTTTTCTCCATGTTCTATAATGATTTCTGGAGAATCATAAAACCTTTCAACTGACTTGAGATTCGCAATCACATTGAGGTTAGCAATACAGTGGTTTTTTCGGAATTAATTTCCATTTAAAGTCCAAATTAATTCCAATACAAAACTTCATAGTATTGCTTATAAATGGCACTAATTGAAGCACTTAAAGGCATTTCATGACCACACTGAAATCCAATTTGGCTATTCATTTTTTGGCATTTTAAGTCATTATTTTTATTTTGTGGCTACTTTTCATGACTTACTAGCAATAATTGCTACTTGGTTGCAATATGTAGTCTTAAACAAGATAAGACGTCTTTTAAGGAAGGCTGAAATTATTCTATAAAATAATGCTTAGAATATGCCAAACTTCATCATTTTTCTGAATTATATGCTTCGATCTAGCATTATTTGCTTGGTAAATGAAATGTGTTACCTGGGCAGATTCATGGGATAATTAAACCTGGAAGTGGCCCTAGCCATAATTGGTTAGATTACCCGGCAGATTTAAATCGTTTTTTTCCAGTTCCGTGGTATACCTTCCTTTGATAATTTTTTTTGTCAGAATAATAGTTTTGCAGGCTTTATTTAGATTCAGGGGATGAACAGACCTGAAATTGGCCTAGCTATAATTTGTTTGATTACTTGGCAGATTTAAAGCGTTTTCGTCTCGTGTCAGGAGAGTAGCTTTCCGTCGTCTCGATATCCTAACCGGCTCTGACCGTACGTTCCTTTCCCAGTTCTCTCCACTTGCCCCTGTAGAAGTACTTATAAAAAGACCAGAGTAATATAAGACTAAAATTCCAGATTTTTCCGATATTGACCGTAACAAATTGTGATCAGAAAAACGATATTTTCCGTAATCTACATATGAGGCTATCTGGAACTCTTGACGCTAAGGGTCAAGAAGCCGTGGAGCAAACCACGTTAAAAATCTGGTGCACGAGCATTACGTTAAAAGATTTTATATCATGGGTGTCCATAGTGGCGTGTTCATGTGGTAGAAGACCACGTATAGGAGGAAAACGCGTTACATTGTATAGTGTTAACTTTAAATAACCAGCTGATATTCTTCTAGGAGAAATTGATTGATATACAAACTGACCTAAGCAGCTCATGAAAGTACATAAAAATATATCCATTGATTATAAATGATCCTCATTTGAAAAAACTAAATATGAAATAAAGCAAAACTTTAACATTTCTTGAATTTGAGTGCACAGTTCTTGCTAACTGATTTTGTGAAAATTACCATTTCAAAAGTACTCAGTGTGATATTTAGAAGAAAGTCTGAAGAGTCCAAGAAACTAATCTGACCTTAGATGGGATAATGGCATGCAATGAAGCCATAAGAGTATTAGCCGTGACAGGGTCGCATCTATTTTGTTGGCGAATAATAAATTATTACCTGGAAACTCTATTAGACTTTTGGCCATTCTCATTATAAATACCTCACTTCATGTACTTTTTATTTTTGCACAGTGAATCTGAAAGTTTTATGGTTTTATTGCATCTCGAGCCAAAGTCAAGTCAAGTCAGTTTCTCAAATCGCGAAAAGGAATATACAAGTCAAATAAATGATAATCAAAGTTTGGAAACGTATTCAAACCAAATTCAAATTGCATTTCCCCTAATCCCAGTCGCATTCCAACTCGTAATAAGTTAAGGGGTTTTTTGAATCAAAGTAATAACTCCATTCAATTCGGGCAAAGTTCTAACAAAAGTAACAAAAATGATATTGCTGAAGAATCACAATAAATATTTGGAGGAACAACCATTAGTAGAACATCCGGACAATCTAGACGTGCGAACTTTTGCAGACAAAAAAGCATCGGAAGACAACAGACACACTATTGAATTGTTAAATTCAACTAATAAAGAGAGTGACCTGCCTTATATAATATTTCCTGAATATAATTCAAAAGCTTTTATCGAAGGGGATGATAAACACTTCAAAAAATCAATTCGGAATATTTCAATGGTATAGCTGGAAGATTTCATACGACCATAATCGAACTTATTAGACTATTAAGTCCCCAAAACGAATACAGGGAAGATACTAAAGAGCAAAAGCTCTTCTAGCATACAATAATACTATTCCTTTGCACACAAAATTGGAACCCATTGAAATAATAACAGGTAACATTTGCAGTAATTTGGCGTTCGATATATAGAACAACAATAAGTAAACGATTATGTTTTGGAACAAAAAATTGAACTTGTTTCTTTCGCAATAAATAAAAATATCCAGAAATACAAAGAAAAAGTTATTGAAAATCAAATCAAAATCGAATATAATCACCCAAAGAAATAACAACTAGAGTATTATTGCGTAACAAACGAAAGTGAAACAAAAAAAGAATATAGCTTTCAAGTTATCAGATGTGAGGAAACTGGTGGAGCACGAGTTTGATCAAATCACTTCCGAGGAATGGCAAAAGCTTGCCGAAATTTAATAGATATAGAACGGAAATTCACAGATGTTCAAACAAAGGTGAACCAGTTATTCTGAATGTAAATGACGATAGCAGCACAAGCACAAGCAGCAGTGAAGATGAAGAAAATTTGAATTCAGATAGTGACTGATTAAAGTTTATTTTTCAATAAGTGTATCATTACATAACATTTTAAGAAACTGTTGGACTACTTTACAACACAGGTATTGTCAGCGCACGGGTCATTCAGGGTGTACACGCACAAGATTGGGAAAGCTAGGAATGAGACTTGTATATACTGTGGGGATATGGACGACGTCCAGCATACTGTATTCGTATGCATTAGGTGGCATAATGAGAGGGCAGAGGTAGAGGAGAAGTTGGGACTGTATTGGGGGTTGGAAATTTAGTAATGTGTATGCTGGAGTCTGCGGAATCGTGGGAGGTATCAGGAGGGTTTTTCAAAACGATCATGGGAAAGAAGGAGGTGGAATGGAGAGTCTGGCAGGAGAGGAAGGGGGTAGTTGAATAATTATTGTTCCTCAGGAAGGGGGTTCTTTCATATCTTTTTATTCTTTTCTATTCATTTATATATACAAGATGTCTGTTTTTTATCAGATTTCATATTTTATATTTCATATATTTATTCAGTACAAATGTGTTTGATGTGGTCCTGCTATTTTTATCTATTTATGTTAGTACTAGGCATTGGATGTGTAGGGATTTTGGGGGTAGATCTATTTATTCATTTATTCCATCCATATTATGGTTCCGTGTTGGGTAGGATTTTGCTTGGTGATAGACCCTTCCGAACTTTAAAGAAAAGCCCGATCGGGTAGTCCAAGAGCTCGGGGAAGGGGAGTTGGTTTCAGTGGCGACGCTGGCTCTCTCGAGTGGGTATATCCTTTGTAATGCAGGAGGCATATGTGCTGTCGTATCGGAGGGGCTGGAAACCCACACTGGCTGGACTATCCAGCCGTCAGTCTTGTTGAAGATTTCTCTCTTCCACACAAAAAATGGTACGACACTGACCGGCGAGGGGCTAAGCGTAATCCAATAGTAATTCAGTTGGCAGAAGGAAATCTGACTTGTGCCACAATTCTGAAGATTTCATTGGACATTATTCCAAATGCAAGTATACCATTCGACTACCTCTAGTATTTAAACAATTATCGTTGAATACCTGGATAGTGATAATTGTATCATCGCTAGAAATAACAATCTTCCTTGGAATTGTCCTGTGATATTTCCAATACATCGACATGTAGAATTGTCCAGACAGGAGAACAGTTCATTAATGTGTACACTACTATTCAATTGAAAAGCTCAATTCTCAACTTCCATGAATTCATCTTAGATTTGCTTATAATATAAATGGACCAATAGCATTTTTGGTTGACTTTTAAGTTTAAAATTTACTGGAAAGTGGCAGAAGATGAACGTTACTGAAGACCCTGAAAAGTTTACGCAGAATATGTGACTAATACACCTTACTAGATCCAAAATGTCTCACAAATATCAGTTTATAAAAATAAACAGAGCTTTCATAAAGTAGCCATCAATTTCATTTTGTACTCACAATTCTTGAACAAATGCTGGAAAGAAATAAACCTTTCTATAAATATCGGGTGTGAGTGAGATCAAGTGTTCGCATTGTGATCCGTTAAATACAAAAAAATTTCAAAATGAGATGTAGTGAACATGTTGATTACTTGGATATCCAGATAAGTTTGAATTGAATCAAATCATCTCCCCATATTAATAAATACCATTGTTTTTACGTAGTTGTCAAATGATTATAGTCATAATGTGTATGATATAAATTGAATATTCAAGTTTGTTTGTTTGTTTGTTATTGATTGTTGAGTCAATGAAGATAAGTGATCTATTTTAGTTTATTTTCATTGTGAATAGAATGTTTGAGTGTGAGTTATTGATAAATTGGGAAAATACGTCAAGTGTCCTTAAAGTACCTACAAAATATGCAAGAATAACATATCTGTACCAATCTAAAAATATCATTTGCTAAATTAAAGTTTGATATGGAATTCTCCAGATTATCCATGAAATCTGTGAAATTGGTGATGTATGACTTCCCTCTGGTAATCCTTCATGTTGGAAATTAAAATAGTTTGTTAATGAAGGAATGATTTCAATTAATCAATACTTCGAATTAATTCACAATATTTGTTGAATTATCAATATCTATATTCTTTCGTATCAGAAAATCTTGAATAAGAGGTACCTATGCATTCTTATGGTGAAATTTCTGACCACTTACAAAAATGAATAAAATATAATTTTTTTCCTAATATACCACGTTTTCAAAACGAACTGAAAAGTGGGAAATATTAATAATAATGGTGAACGTGGGGCGCAGCTTTTTTTCACATTTGTAAGCCTACAATTGATAATCTTTGCATCCGAATCTCTATACCACTTGGCCATGAAGACATAATAATTCATGTTGTAATGATAAGAGGTATGTCAAAACTAAAAAAGTGGCTTTTTATGCATAAAATTCAATTTTTTCTCCAACTCTTTCTATATTTCTTTCAATGTCATCCAACTCTGAATTATGCTGGAACGTTTAAGTCTCCAGCCCATCGAATGAGTTTGAAATCATGTACACAGCTTCACCCGGACAGACTTACAGAAGCTAGTTAATAAAAATGTGATCAGAAACTAATTTTGCATTTGTAGGAATGTTGAGATTATGTGATGGGATTATGATATGGGATTATGTGTTAAATAAAATGAATTTTGAGCACAATGTTTGGTGACTTGAGTGTTCTGGTTATTTTACGATTTGGTACATTGATGTATGGTCTAATAACTTCATTTAGTTCATGATCTGCTATGAAAGCTTCGATTTTATTCACGGGATTTCTCATTCTATATGGACCCTTCTATATATCATCTATTATTCAATACAGATAATAATCTTCCAAATAAGAGTTGGAGGGTTTTCAATATAGTTTTCAAAATTCAACTAAACTATTATCCAGAATGTTCCAGAAAAAAGGGTCAGAGACCTTCAATGGGACACCCTATGTATTTTTATATTTGCAAACTGCTCACTTTTATACAAATTCAACAATATATTACTGAAAATATTTATTTGTTTCATAGGTATGTACTGTCAAAAATGAGCAATGACATTGAAATGTCACAGAGAAGGTCGCCAGTTCCAATGTCACTGTTTTTGTTACATTATATTTTGGATGTTTAATTGTTTCAACACTCATAATATTATTATAATTTTTTGGAATAATAAAATAAAAACGATATGTAAGTCAAAAACTGGAAGTATTCTATTCTAGGATTCATTTTTTGTTGACGTTATTGTATGTTTGGTTGTCTACTTACTGTCAATATAAATATAATGTATGAGATGTTGGGCTGCCTGCAGAAAATCGTCATTAATGTATGATTTCGTGTATTTTTGAGAACGTTGATAATGTTTATACACGGTCGACAGAAAAGCATTGTCATATTTGATAAGTTGTTATTACTTCATACACCATTATAAAACATAGTATAGTTTAAATAATACCCTTCTTGGTGTGCGTTATCGATTGTTATTGTCCTTCCAACCCATTACGTAAGAAAAAATGGAAAAAGTAGAGGTAGGTGATTAATCCTAATCAAAATAACACGATAATGAACCGTTTAAATGTATAACAAACGGTAAACCTAATCTTTGATCTGAAAACTTAGATTAGTTGATGTTTGATTCACGCACAAACGCGACCTATCAATCGGGACAAATTACACCGTTCGATATAGAATGCAGACATACCTTCTATAGCGGCAATGTGACTCACGTCTTTTTCAACTGTCCCACTTACAGTTCTCGTCAGGTCTGTACTTTGTTGTTTACGGTCAATTATTATTCATAAGAACTGAACAATAATCTTATTGTTTTATTTATTCAAATTATGCAAAGATATGCCTAGATACACGGAAAAACATCAGCATTTTGAAACTCAAGTATTTTCAATTAGAAAAAGGAGCTGGTGATAATCAATTCCATAGCCTTTTCGAATTTGGCCGAATACGATCCTGATGATTTAGTTTATCAAATTTAAGGTTGGCTTTATGTTAAAATAGCGAATAAAATAAACGACATACCGATAACCCAGATATACGTCACAATCGATGACGCACACCAAAAAGGCTATTATTTTAATCATATTTAATAATTTGGAAAATTAATGCGCCATACAGATGATGAGAATATTGAAAGATTTTCTCTATTTCTAAAGAATGATAATGAGAAATTGGTTGCACGGAAAAAATTTATGGAGTTATATCCAAATTGGCATGCGCCCAGAAAAAATACGTTCAACAGAATATACTAGCAAGTAATGACAATACCAAGAACTTTTCTAGGAAAAATCTCACGTTTGTAATAAACGAGGAGAATGATTTAGATACACTTACCGATTTTGAAGGTGAAAAAATGAATATGTCTTTTCGCATTACATGGTAGCTGAATAAGGAGTAATAATTTTTGGGCTACTAATTTTTTGTAGAAAACTCTGACGACTCATTAGTAACCAGCACTAATGGATTACAGACACAATTATGAATTCCCGTACGTGCGGGCGCTTACTGAGTTGCACAGACAGAAACGGTTGATATTTTTCCAGAAAATGCTCGTCGCCCAAATAAAACTCCAGATATCCTTCAGAAAATCTGTTCAGCAGATAAATCCAGTTTTTCTACAGCTGGCGTGCTTAAAAAAAATGGACGTTCATGGAAACATAAAAATCATACACGGCGGAAAGTGGAGCAAATAAAGAAATCTAGCTGGAAATCAATTGGAGTTTGGTGTGGAATATTCCATAATGAAGTGGTTGGGCCAACCCACTAAGCATGTAATGTTACAAAATATTACCACAATATTATGTATGGATTACTTTCGTAACATGATAATGTAATATTTCATACAGCTCAATGCTATATTTAAGTTTCTAACATGGCAGAAAAAGCTACTGACAAGTTGTACGTAAGTTATATAGCGAGCTTTTGATTGAGTTTCAGCTGCAATGTTACATCAGCCATGAAAGTTAATTATAAATGCAACAATACAAAAACTATCTACGAACAATGTGACTGCAGGTTACATTTGGAACTATCTATCAAATTTAAATAGGAACGTTGCACTGAGTTTGAAGTTACATTATATTTACAACAATACATAAGTTAGCTAAAAACTATATTGACAGTACATAGAAAACACAATACATTATTAGTTTTCGATTGCATCATCGCAGAAATATATGAAATAATACGCCATTACAATTTTAAATAGTAAATATAAATAAACTTTAAATAATATTTCCCATCAGACAAGTCAAACAATTTTGTATTTCCCGGTCATGAGAAGGTGCCGGGGCGCCACCATATAGCTTCGAGTTTCGTGTTCGAGAAGTACGCAGTACGCCTCATTCTGCAATTTAGTTGTGTTTGTGTATTGTGATTTGTTTTACTTAGGTACTCTTGTTTATTTTGAACTATTATTGCTCTGCAACTTTGTTTTGGTGACAGAACAATGGAAAACGCATCTGCATTCAAGGTAAAGCGATTACATAATTTATTATTTTAGGTTAGGATGGCTTGGTATATATGTATTATCTTTCTGTGTTTAGTAGGAAAATAGTAGTGTCGTTTCGGTACCTACATATTATTATACAGATAGGTAGGAACGAAATTGTCGTAATCAATTTATGTTCATAAGATATATATTCAAATTAGAAGATGAAAACAACAACTGGTGAGTATATATGTACTTGAAAGTAGTAAACTACAGTTCTTTTCAATTTGAAAGGTTGGAGAATACTTTTACATTTGTGAATGCTGGGGAATACTTTTTTATTTCAATTTTACTTCCAGGCTCTACAGTACATTGGTGGCGTTAATGAGAAATAGCACTATACTAAATATTGTAGGTATTTACAATATTTTTTTGTTTCAGATGCAGTGAGACATTCCTTTCCATGCATCAAGGATGATGCATTTGAAAGGAATGTGATGACTCGGTTGCAGTTTGCCAAAACCCGTTTTGACAGAGGGAGCAGTGATTTTTATTACCATGTATGAAACTTTTTTCAATGGTTTGTTGAGGTTGCTTTATAGATATGTTTGAGAGGTTTGGTAGAGTAGGTAGTAGGTCAAGTTATCAATCTTTAAGCTCTGAACATTCAATGATTATTTTGTTTCAGGTTTGTTTCAGGATAAGAACAAAAAGAATTTTCATTTTTTTACATTTTAATGTGCTGAGTACTCATTTGTTTTCTTTTGTTATATTTGATATGAATAAAATTATTAAATTGAACATTTTGTCTTTTTGACCTCCAAGGCTTTCAAGGACATGTAAATTTAACAACTTCTCACGACAGAAACCTTCCTGCAATTACTAATTATGAAACATTACATGTATCAATCAATTTCAGTAGTTGCTGCAACATTGTCACAAAACGACATTTTTAATATCGCATTTACATTTTTCTTGTACATTATATGCAATGTTGCAGTAACCTTGCTGGAATAAATAATAATGGCACATTCCGTTTGTAATATTGCTGAACGTCCGTTTCAGTAGTTGCTGAACCTTTGCAGTAAGGTAGTAGAAAACTCTGATGTAACCTTACACATTACGATGAAAGGTTACTGAAATATTGTATAAATATTACTTTGCTTAGTGGGAATATGTTTTAATAATAAGTTAACAGTAAAAACTTACCTAAACTGCATAATACCCAAAATAAGTGAAATACTAGAAGACGAATTTACAGCTGACCAATTAAATAATATGGTCTGGCACCAAGATGGGACATCACACCATAATGTATTAGGTACGAGAACATTTCAACAATCAGTTCCCAGAGTAGATTGGAAATAATGGGACAATTCTAGGACATGCTTAGTTTTGG
This sequence comes from Galerucella pusilla, assembly GCA_910591695.1. Classification (NCBI taxonomy): domain Eukaryota; kingdom Metazoa; phylum Arthropoda; class Insecta; order Coleoptera; family Chrysomelidae; genus Galerucella; species Galerucella pusilla. The sequence continues at coordinate 46,785 of CAJUYI010000636.1, read as the reverse complement.
CAAGAATAACAATCCCGAAACAATTCAGGTAATAATTCAAGGCAAAATTAATAACTTAAATAATCATTCTGACATTATTTATACATTTCCAGAGAATTCACGCCAAAGATACCAACCATGCGTTGACAATATGGTTGGTCATTTTCAACCATATTTATAGTTCCATTTGGGCTAACCTAGTTTAAGATTACTTTATTTTGTGAATAAATTCACTGAATTCCAATCAATAGATTAATATTACTATGTCGTGGGTATTACAACAGATGTACATATATTATTTTCATAACTGTTAAGGTTAGACTATAACAACTATAGTTTTTTGGATTCGGATTAGAGTGAACAGTTTGAAAATATAAATAGGCTATCATTCTTAAGAAAAAAAAAACACTTTGGCTCTGACCCTTTTTTCTGGTACATTAAGCATAATATTTTTGTTGAATTTCAAAAAATACATTGATAACCCTCCAACTCTTATTTTAAGCATTGTTATTAATATGAAATAATAGGTGTGATATAGAAGGGGCCATAAACAATGAAAAATCCTGTGCTATATGAAAAATGCTGCCATAGGTACATCTATCATTTTTACACAAAGTCAGATTGTGAACTTGAATTGAATTATTTTCACAAAATGGTTGACTTCAAATTCGACACATCAAGCTCGTTAAGTCACACTCTACATTCTAGTGATAGTGATGAGCATTAAATATTCCATTTTAAAATAGACGCTGAATGTTTGATACAGCTGTTACCCTTCCAACATTACTCTTCATTCGAATGGTATAATATAATTTTATTATTTTAGCCATCAAAAATTGGATGATTTATAATTCTTTCGAGGAATAATACTCATTCGGTCCATTGTTTTTCAAACACTTCTGAGCATATACTATTTCCATATACTATTGATTTATGTACGAATATATTATTATTAAAGCTTACTTATAAAGCTGCCTGTATATTGTCTAATTACACATGTCCAAACTTTGCAGTGTTACCTCAAACAAAACCAAACACTTAACGATATCACTAGTTTTGATGGATTCAAGTAGGTACTAACACGTTTGAAGCCGAAGAAAATTAAATTTTCAGTGACACTTTTTACAAATCATTATCGGATTACAAACTGATTAATTTTGAATGTTGCGTACTAATTATTTTTTCGAAGCGGAAATAATAAAGATAAATAGCCAGCTGAAAATATGATAAAGCACTCAAAAACATTAGAAGGGAATTAATGTTCAATAATTACTTAGTGTTGGAAAACCAAATAAATAATATGAATGTAATCAATAAATACAAAAAATATTTCACTTCAATAATAATTACAGTCGATTGCTATCATCTTCTGGTACTTAGTGTGTATAAGCAAAACCTCTCACTTGCAAAAGCTGAAGCTTCATGTGTTATGTTCGAGAGACACCCAGACCTTTTCACGTGAAGTGAGGTTTTGTCTCGATAGTCCAAAATATCAAAGTATATAGATCTCAGGTTATAAAATCGAACAAAATAGAGTTAATAATGAATTAATTGATTTCAGTCTTCGCAGCAATGTTATTCCCAAAGAAGGATAGCCTATTTGGATACTCAGGTATTGCTGCGGGCGCATTAGCATTGAACTCCCTAGTTATTTCATAATAAGCAGCATTTTTCTATGCCCACGTCATCCCGTTAATTTCCTTACGCTCAAAATTTTCTCATATCTGGAGATAGACGGATAGACAGTATGTATTATAATTATTCTAAGAAGGATCTAAGCCAATGATTGGGACTAAATTATTTCCATCTTTTGGAAATAGTAACTTATCATATTATACTGTGTGACCCATTTTGTTTGGAAGCCCCCCTGTGATATCCACATTTCTCAATCGATTTTGATTTAATTTCATTTGTTAGATTCAGTATAAAAAACAGTCCTTTGGCACAAATTTTCATAGCTTAATTACTATTTTCAAGGCACTATATGTTAATTTTTCTTCACCAAAAAAGACAAAAGTACTATACCACTGGATTTAGAATAATCACAAATGTAAACTAGCAAAATTTTTATAAAAAAAATTCCATTTACGACAAGGTTATTACAACATGAATCTGGAGAAGTGGTATTTTAATTAATTTTTCACGTAAAATGTAGACAAATTTTTGGAATGGCAACATGGTAAACAAAAACCAGGACTCAAACATATTGCACAGTGAAAATTCGAAGCCGATAACTCAACCCCTTTTGGAGTTATAGCTTCTGGAAGTAATGTGAAATTGTGCTTAATAATTTGGATTGTTGGCAAAGTAGTTTATGACAATACGGTCTTTAAAATGTTTTCCCCTCAATTGTTTTATACGTTTGGTCACTGCTCTAGTCTTAATAAATACTTTGTTCAACTTTGTGCACTACAAAGCTGCAAATCTGGATATCTCCGATAAACTATTTCTATTACTTCTTGCTCACTTCTATCATTGTAACCACAAGACAGTACAATTTCAACTTTTCCTCGGATAGTTAAATAGTTAAATATCTGGAACATTTAGTACCTACTATTTCATACAAATGTTACTGACTGCTGACATAATTGAAATTTTAAAATCAAAGCCTACTTGCGACCCGTTGATTTCAGTTTGTTAATAAATTAAATTATTAAGCACGATTTCACATTACTTCCAGAAGCTATAACTCCAGAAAGGGTTGAGTTATGGCTTCGAATATTCACTGTGCAATATGTTTGATACCTTGTTTTTGATTACCATGTTGCCATTTCATAATTTTTTCTACATTCTACGTAAAATATTACAGAAAATACCACTTTTTCCAAATTCATGTTGTAATAACTTTGTCGTTTTAATAATAATATTTTTATGAAATTTTGGTAGTTTACATTTGTGATAATTTTAAATCCAGTGGTAAAGAAAAATTTACATAGAGGGCCTGCCTTGAAAATAGTAATTGAGCTATGAAAACTCGTGCCAAAATACTGCTTTTGATACTGAATCTACAGAAAAAATTAAAACAAAATCGGTTGGAAAATGCGGATTCTACGGGGGAGCTTCCATACAAAATGGGTCACACTGTATATACTTTGACATAGTAGTAATTTACGTTACAAGACTGAAAAGTAGTTTTTTCCAGATTGAGACATGCTTGGAGAGATAAAACGAGAATTGTTTTAAGTTGGACGCCAATGAAACAAATAATGTGATTGAATGTCGTTAAACAAAAAATAATTATACCGCAGGTTCTTTCCTAACTAACCAATTAAATTTTGTAGTTAACTAAGCCAGTTCACAGGGCTTTGTTACCTTATTCATCTTAAGAGAAAAATTAACTTCAGCAATATTAGAAAAAAAAAGCAATTTTAGGGCGCCACCAATTTTCTCTCCTAAAAGAAAATTAGAAACAAAATCAAATTTGAAGGTTGGCTAACTTTTAATCTGTTAATTCACAAAAAAAAATGAAGAAAAGGACTTAACGTTTCTGTGTAGTGAATAAAACTATCGAAGTAGGAAAAAATGTATATGACTACTGTCGTGAAATTACAGTGAAAAAAAGGGCTAGTGAACAATAAAAAATATACTTAGCACACTAAATTTTTGTTCCTAAAGATAAAGTCCAGATGGATTTGTGAAGTTGATTATTGGAACTTTAAGGAATCTCTTGGTGCGTTTGTCATCCAAAGGACTGATGTACTCCTAGGAGCTAATGGTTGGTACTCAAGGGACTATTTGTCAACTAGGAACTGTTATTTCAGAAAACTGTCTCGAGGGAACTTTGTGTCTCCAAGAAACCTGTATCTCAGGAACTTCTAGGGACTATTTGTTTCCCAGGAACTGTTTCTCACGAACTTATATAGGTACTCCTGGAACTGTTTTATGTACTTCAAGAGCTGTGAAGTAATCCAGATTCTTATGAGATGATAGCATCTTTTGTTTTCAAACTGGTGAAAAAAAATTATAAACAAAGGATTACTGCACAGTTCCAAACTTGCTTTGTCGACAGACGATGAGAGAAGTCCCGCCGGAACCGTCCACATTCTTATATGAAAAACCTTCAAAATTTCGCAGTAAAATACATTAAGAATATTGATTTTTGGT
>CAJUYI010000636.1:0-27702 GCA_910591695.1 Galerucella pusilla | reverse complement strand
AACACCCTGTATTAGCGCGTTTTTATAGTCATGTTATCTTCTTCAGAGACTGAAGTTTCTCAGATAATGAAGTTGAAATATCATCACCAGTCTCTCTAGCTTGGTGATCGTAGTATAAACTGTGCTCGAACAATAATTATATGAATAACCATCTGCTCAATGTGATAAAGGACCTCGCACTTTTCAAGTACATATCCGGTCCCGGTCAAAATAAGTGAAATCTCGGTACCTTGTACGTCCTGACATGATGAAAAAAAGTTCTTATTTGCAGAAATACCAAAAACCCCAAAGAAGATCAATTTTGACCTCCTTTAGTATAAAGGATATTATCACACACCTCAGGGTCCGTCAAAAAAAGAAGAGTATGAAAAATAAGCGAAGTGGTGAAATAATATATTTAATTACAAAAGTTGAAAATAAAACAATAGTACTCCTTTTTAATTTATTTTTGATTATACAGGGTGATCTTAAATTATAAGACAAATCAAATTTTTTCATATGACCTAGTAGATACCTACATGTTTTTTATATGTATATTAGACTTGAGGTTCAATCAATGTAAGGAGGTAATTTAGATTTTTCCGTTCACCTCACCAGAAAACCAATCATATGGACATTCAAAATAACAGAAAATTCATAACACCACTTGATTACTTTGACGTTTTACCTGATTGTTTGAATTAAACAAAGTTTTTTTCCCACGATCACTACCAAAAGTGGGCTTATGCACACTCAAATCTAATCGCAAAGTTGATGTTTTCCACGAGCTGTCATAATTTGAGATTATTGGCGCTCTTAAGCAGAAAGTAACTTTGGCGCACGCCTAATTTTATTTATAGATAAAAGAGAGATAGTAGTTATTTTAATATAAACTGTAGAATAACAGTATATTATTCAACAAGCATATAGTGATGGCTATTATTCACCTGAGGGAATAATAGCCATTATATGCGAGTAGAATACTATACTTTGTTCACGACTATGAATGACCTGTTTAGGTATAAATTTTTTGTCAAACCAAAACACTATAGCTTATTACATAAATAAAGCTTATTAAATACTTGGTATGCTATTGAACAAACTATACACTGTGTTATTTATAAGATGCGACATAGGGATTCCTGTACACAACTGTCAAACGCGAGCTAACTTTTTTACCAAATAGCGTTTATAAAAAATAATAACAGATACGGAAAGGTCGTTAAAAAATAAGCTCAAGTGCACTTTCACTTTTCTTAAATTCGTTCTGGTTTGATAAAAAAATGGATGATGTTTAACAAAGTCGATCTCCATTCTCATACCCATTTCGTATGATTTTAATGGACTATGCTATGGCTAGCATGGTAGTGCACGGTATTACTCAAAAATAAAGCCTGAAGTATGGCGGTTCGCTTCGCCGCTGAGATGAAATTTTTTTCTTTTTGTATTTAGCTCTTCTTTCACAATTTTTGGAACAAATAAGTTTCCTTTATTCCAAATAAAATTTTTTTTAGATAAAAATTGTGAAAAATAAAAAGAATTTCATCTCAGCGGCGAAGCGAACCGCCACACTTCAGGTTTAGCTTTTAAGTAATACCGTGCACCACCATGTAAGCCATCGGCTAATCGATCAAGATCCTCCGAAAGTGGTATGAAAATAGAGTTCGAGTTAAACATTTATCCATTTTTTCATTGAACTATAACGAGTTTAAGAAAACTAAAAGTATTCAATCCACTGTCTGATTCACTTTCCTTAATATTAAACTTTCTAAGAATATCAATCAAACACCAGTATAGCTATTGAAATTCTTACAATTAGCGATAAATTATTTATATACTTAAAACGTCACTTTTGCTTTTGACATATGTCACACACTAGACAAAAAACTGATAAAACGATCTACTCCTATATATACAACATCTTGGTATGAAGTTGAAATAATACCCTTCTTGGTGTGCGTCATCGATTGTTGATGTCCTTCTAATTATTCAGGAAAAAATGGAAAAAAGCATGTCTATGATTAATCCTAATCAAAATATCACAATAATGAACCGTCTAAACGTATTACAAACGATAACCCTAGTCTTTGACCTAAAAAATTTGATTGGTTGATGATCAAATTATGCGCAAGCGCAACCTATCTATCGAGAGATCGAAATACCATGAGGCGTTATACTCTCGTAGCGGCAATGTGTCTTACGTCTTTTTCCACTGTCACACTGACATTTCTTGACAGGTCTGTACTTTGTTGTTTACGGCAAATTATTATTTATGAAAAGTGAATTTCAACTCTATTGTTTTATTCATTCAGAAAATACAAAAATATGCATAGATACACGGAAAAACATCAGTATTTCGGAAGTTCTCAATTATTTTCAGTAAGAAGAAGAAGCTGGTGATTATTAATTTCAAAGCCTTTTCGAATTTGGCTGAATACGATCCTGATGATTCAATTTATCAAATTCAAGGAGAGTTATAATTGGTACAATGGAAATTACAATCCAAATCGACTCCTTTTGATAAAAGTCAGAATTTTACGGTAATGTTAGTTTGTGTAGTGTTGTATATTGATGTCGATGTGGTTACTGTGGAAATTGAAGTATTGTGAAATTTTAGATTGGTAGAGCTCAACTTTATTATTTTATTTATTCAGAAAATACAAAAATGTGCATGGATACACGGAAAAACATCAGTATTTCTAAAGTTCTCAATTATTTTCAGTAAGAAAAAGAAGCTGGTAATTATTAATTTTAAAGATTTTCCGAATTTGGCTGAATATGATCCTGATGATTCAATTTATCAAATTCAAGGAGAGTTATAATTATTGGTACAATGGAAATTACAATCCAAATCGACTTATTTTTGATAGAATAGAATTTGACGGTAATGTTAGTTTGTGTAGTGTTGTATATTGATGTCGATGTGGTTACTATGGAAATTGAAGTATTGTGAAATTTTCGATTGGTAGAGCTACCCTATGTATATAATCACTTGTAAAATTTTTGATTGGTAGAGCTACTCTATGTATAATCAGGTATTATCAAAATTATACGAGGTAACATAACTGAATTTATCGTTTTGATTTGTTGAAAATAATACGAAAAAAATAATCATATTACCTATATAGAGTCTTCGTGGCCTGATGGTTAAGGGCTCTGACTTTGAAAAGCGCGGAATTTCAGGCATGGGTTTGAGTCCGTGGTGAATCGTGCTGAAAATTTTCATTTAATTTATTGTGTCATTTGTATGAATAATCTTCAATATAATTATGTGTCATATGACCTTCTCATTATCCACACCCTTCATCCACGGGTGAATAATGTACGTTATTGTACTTGGACAAGCACACGTAAAATGTTGAAATTATCAAATAGTCGTGGACAAATAAATATTTTAGTGGATTTTCTAATTGGTTGAAGCATTCAACAGTATTTTCCGTGATTATTTTTTTTTCACCTGTCGAAATCTGACATTTTGGTGGTTTTAACCAATACCAATACATTATTCTAGCCAATCATTCGGTATTATACTGATAATTCTGCTTCCTCATCGATAAAACCTTGATTACATTGAAACGTCAAAATTTAACTTTGAATTTGTCATTATTGACAACTAAAAGTGCTTCGAAGTTTATTGAAAAATGAACACAAACCGATTCAGTGCCATCATATAAGAGAATATTGAATATTTAATACAAAATTTTAAGTTGTTGAAAAAAATAATCTCCCCAAATACAACTTGCTCTTCAAATTTTATCACATAATTTTTTATTTTCATCACTCAAACTTGTTTATTTGAGGCAAAAATATTCAAACAAACCGAATTTAGATAAAATCCCCCGTCCTAACGGACTCGTGATTTCATCAATCGGTTTGTTTTCATATTTTTGCCAAATAAACAAGTTTGCGTGTAAAAGGAAAAATTATCGATACAATTTGAAGCTCTCGTGGTATTACTTTTGATAATTTGATCAGATATAGGGAAATCTGAAAAATATTTGACATTGATGTAATAAGTGTTGCCTACTTACATAGTACACGAAACTGCAATCTGGAAACTGCTAAGTACAAATTAATTTTATTTTGGTGTGATCGTAGGAGAAATGTTGTGTGTATTTCGAGCATAAAGTCTCTTGGTAGCCTCGACAGATTGCCGCGCTTCGCTCTCGTGTCGCGCCTGTCTCGACTGCCAAAGTACCACTTTCTGCTCTTGATACACTATCTTTTTTCATCGGTCGGAGAAAAACAGTTGTTAACACTCTACGCTGGCTTGTGCATCCTATAGTTGTTGGCTGTTGAAGCCTAATTTCTTCTGACACAATATATACTATAATAACCTGTTTTTTTATCGTATCACTTGAACATTTTTGCATTTCACACTTTCCATAGGAAATATTCGTGGCTGGCGTGAATATTTCAACATATTTAAAAGTTTTCAGGAACACTTCAATTAAGTATGGAAAAGTTTAATGGCTTTTTTGTCCGTCTAGTATTTTTATCCAATGTTATCGAGGGTGTTTGTTCTGTTTGTATATGAATATAGATTTCTTTAATATAAATAGATAAATAGGATTTTTTGATTGGTCAATAGGTTGATTATGCCATCCCGGAATACCTAGAAGTCTATTTCAAAACAAGAGATAAAATGGTAAGTGTTATTTTAAAAGGAAATCAAGTTTGAATAGATCTTCAAATAAGTAAATGTTCATCCACAAAAATTTATAAATTACAATTACAATAAACTGATATTTAGTGAACGTCATATATAATAGTTTGATACTGTTATAGCGCATAACAAAGTTTTTGAAAACTACTTTCCAAATAATAAAGAGCTACAGAGAGAAAGACAAGTGGTTGCTGCTTCTTAATAAACGGCCTCTGTTCTTTGAAAAATATTTGTGAGGCGTTATGATTGTATTGAACTATTATTGTTGACGTCTATTGATAACACACTCCACCAAACTGCTTCACAGGGAACTGTAAGTAAGTGAATATTATCCCATGCATGAGAAATGAGGAATTAACGGAATATATTCAAAGCTTCCATGACTTTACGGTATATTTTAACTTTATCGAAAACTGAATCTCAGTGTGCCTGAACCAAAGGATTTTGTGACCACGGAGCTGTTATGATATCTTGGTTATACCAGGCACCAGAAAAGAATTTGATATCCCTGTCGACCGATGTTGAGCTACATTCTAGAGAAAAGTCAAGGGAACGAACCAGATGACCAAGATCTATTTATTGATGTACAGAACAAACATTGAATCTGGGTCAATTGAAAAAAACCTTCACCTTCTTTATATGATTGTTGTAAGTCGTCAAAGTTGAGTAATATTCTTCCCACCTTCCTGTCATTTTTGCACTGTTGAACAGTTTTCAAGTTCTTGCTCTAAGTTTGGTAAGCAGCTCTTTGCTCCACTACGTTTATCCATTCCCAGAGAAGCGGATTATCTCAGAGCAGTTGCTGTTACAAGAGGGTTGGATGGCGTTGTATGTTGTTCGGAGGCAAGCTCTATATCGTCACTTTTTTGTATTTTCTTTTCAACATTAGTAGGAGTTCAAGATCCTACCTGTATTTCTGCCCCTCTCGGATCACGGTCTCTCACTACAGATTTCTCAATTCCGGAGATTCCCATGCAGATGTATCGATGATCTGAATGTGCGTCCAGACCGGGCGCCCCGAACCGCGCAAAACATTTTGCAACGTTACAACGTTGCATTGCATTCAGTGTTGGCGGGAAAGTGCGCACAAACGCGCAATAACGATCTTCTTTGCGCGTGTTCGTTGCTGTTCCGCCAGTTGTCGGTACATCAAAAGGAAACCGAGGCCCGTGCGCGTTTTGGCGCGCTTAGTTTGGACGAAGTTTTTGAAGTGAACTGTTAACAAAACGCTTTTTTATGCTTTCTTGACATATTATGTTGAAATAAATGCAGTGGCGTTAATTGCAATATCAGTATCACTCATATTTTAATAATAACGCAAAACTATTTAATTGACGAGCTATATTCACCAAAAAATTAAAAGAAAAACTAATCGCTAGGGTTGGAACACTGACGAGCAAATGTTTGCTGCAGAACGGAGTAGCCGGTTTGGACGTTTCTCGCGCAAAGACCAAATTATGTTCGCTAATGTTGCTGCAACGTTCACAAATACTCAGCGCGGCTTGGAGCGGTTCGACGCACCCGGTCTGGACGCACCTTAACAGTGACGGTTCTTCAGACATGTGCTAGTGAGCTCGCTGTAGCTCATATCAGTAGACGCTATGGTAATGTCAATTATCTCTTCACGAGTTTTTTGTCACAAAAGTTGGCTTGGCCCCCTGATTGACTCTTACTGAATCGTTGAAAATAATAAAATATGATAGGTACCCACCTCTTCAGTGGATGTCACTGTTGTTCCTTGCAGTGTTACGCGAATTGACATTCATTTTCTTATTATGGTCTGCAGGTTTTCAGCCCTTCAGTAGTTTACCAACTGCTCCAGTTTATAGGACGGAGGTAGAGTTGGTGAGTCAAATGGCAGATATACTGAGGCTATGATAATTGCCGTCCAGTCTCCTGCCATCTGTATTCTCCGTCTCAAAAATACTTGGTAGCTAAGACAGAAGTCATGCATTTTCAGTGCCTGTATTTCTAATTCTTGAGATTTCCTGCAGATAAATAGTAACACCCTTAGCTTCCCCAAGTCCTCTCGCACATGCCCTCCATAAATGAAGGGGAATGAGGAGAATGTATGTTCTGCCTTAGGTGATATGTAATGGGTTGATGCAGCAGGAACCGCTTTATTATTCTACAGGTTTACTTGAAGTACACCGAGAGAAGAGTTATTCATAATAGACGAATAAACTGATTTGTTTGACCCCCCTTTAATACTAACATTGCTTATTCAATATTAAGAAGCCATATTAACGTTAGAAGATTCGGAAATTTTGATATAAAAAAATGATTTATTCGAGTGTAATTCCTTTAATGTGAAGAAATTTGTTCTTCTTCATGCACACCTTAATACAATTGTTTTTCAGGAACTATAAAAGTTGACGAAGCACTATATAATATTTTTTCATAAAATATAACGATGCGCTATTTGGGTGAAAACTGTTTTCATTACCCAGAAAAAAATCTAACATCTTGAATAATATTCCATCACTTTAGAACAACAAATTAAATTTTCATAGTGAATAATTTGAAAGTTTTGACAGAGATTTACATTCTTTAAATAAGCCCATAGATTATTAGCCTCAAATAACATCTACTTCATACCGAAAAAATAAGTATTTGAGTATATTTGTACATTTATTGTTACAAAAAAAACTTCATCACTCTAAATCTCATATTTCTTCACCCGTAAGAAATCACATTAACCCACAAATTATGTGGCAATTAATATAAAGAACTATCACCCCACCCTGCCCTATTATTCAGAATCGTTCCGGTCGTTCCGGTCGTTTGGAGTGAGTCAGTGAAATGCATAGATAAAGGATATATTATGTGAAATTAGATGAGTTTGTGCAATTTCACTGATTATTGTAAAGTTTGTGGTTAAAGTGCTCTGGACAAAAATGAGTCTCATAATTTAAAAATGAATGAATTGTTAAACACATGCGTGGCGATTCCAAGAATTGTGAAATCTCTTTGAAGGTAAGGAAATAAATGTTGGGTTATATTCAAGTAGGTAGAAGTAGCAAGCAAGCGGAATGTACTTCAAGCATACACATTTCTCAATTAAACCTGTCAGATCTAGGTACTCCAAAAAACTACTAGGCATGGGAAAAGCATTAATGAACACACTTACGGTTAGACAAAGGATATTTTGTGGATACCATTGTTGGTATGTAGGTATGTTTAATTTTAAAAATGTATGCTTTCCATTTTATAAATGTATGGTTCCTATCTTAAAAATGTATAGTTTTCATTTTAATAGATCAAAATATTCAGCAACAAGTCTTTTATTCCTATCCTGCATTCCTACTAAACAGTCTCATGCATAAATAGAGAAGACAATTAATTTTTATTAGATTTAAACATGTTTGTCATAAAAATACGTTCATTTTAATCCGTGTCAAGACTAATCATCGACGCAATATATTGTTTATCAAAATTATGGTTCGGTTATGATGGATATGTTTAATTTTAGTAAAAATTGATAGTTTTCTTAGGAAAAATTCGTTTCCAGCAAATAAATATAATTTGCTGGGACGATACATTTTTTACAAATGAAAAATATATCGTTAACCCAAACAATATATTTTTTTATGGTAAAGAAATATATTTTACCGAGACAATACACTTTTTTATGATAAAGAAATGTCATTCTCCCATAGAATAATTTATCTTATGATAAAACAATATAGTTAGCACGCAAAAATGAGTATTTTTGTCATTGTTCCTTGATAAATAATGTTCGAGACAAACATGATACATTTTCACAAGAATAAATATAATTTTCGATAGATATTTCATTTCATTAATGACAATGAATATGGTTTTATGAATATGGTTTTATTCATAGGTAATATTACTTCCCGAACTTGAAACAAATCCTTTCTTAACGACAAATTAAATATTACTTAGGCCATATGGAAAATCATATTTATTTGACATAATAAGATTTTAATTGTCACAAATAAATCTTTTTCTCGGTGTACCAGCAGCATATACGGCTTCTAGAGACTTCCTCTTCCGTAGTATACCCTGCAGGTTAGCTGCGACAGGCCAAGGTATACCTTCAACTGTCTGTCAGCTCATCCAGTGACTGCTCGTTCATCCCTAGCTCAATAGTATTTCCCTGTGCCTTAGGATGGTTTCCAAGGATCCTCCAATCCTCTGTTTTTAAACCCAAAATCTGAGTTTCCAGAAGTTTGATGATCTTAAAGGGTTCTTTGACCATTAGGAAGTCTGTTGGAAGCCACAAAAGAACTCTCACAGCTTTGATCAAGACTTTCAAGTCGTCGATTTAAAGACCTGCTTCCTTCCAGGGCTTCAGTTATGGAGTTATTCCCTTCAGTCAGGTCCTTGAGAAATGGCTTGCGCAGACCACAACCACTTCATCCGATTGGACGTAGGTTCCCTTAAACTGAGGCCCTATCCCCGAAGATTTACAGATTTTCCTGGTTAACGCTAATCGGATCTGCTTGGCCTGTTCGGTTGATCGGTTCACTTGACTATTTTATAAGTAAACAGAAATGAAACTTAACAATGATGCTGTTCTCAAAGTATCTTTACTCATTCAATATTTAAAAATGAAACTAGCTACTGTATGATTAATATGAAATGTTCTCAAATATATACTATACTCAGGTTATAGCTTGCTCTTTTTGTTTAAATTAGCATGTGATATGTGTTTAATATGAAATGCAGAGTAAGTATCTTCAGCAAATTTATTAACAAACGTCGTATCTTCTTGACACTCAGAATTTAAAGTTTCAATGTCAATTAAGATCTTCTTCAATTTCTGCTTAACTTCACTCAAAGGACAATTGATATCGCAACCATTAATACTAATTTGTTCTAAGTTATCATTTTTCTTCATCAAAACAGTTACGTAGTGATCATCAGTATTCTTCTTCAGCTCAAAATAAATACTACTTGCGAAAGGTATGGGATAGGGTGGACTATACGCTCCAAAAGCATTCAAAACACCAGCCACATTGTAGTCATGACCACTAAACATTTGAAATTTTTGGGATGAAGCTGGATCTCCTATTATCTCATCAAAATACTTCAATACTTCGAATAGGAAGCTACCAATTCCTGGAAAATAATGCGAATGATAGGTAAGTGATATGTTGGTTCATAGGTACTTATTTACAAACTATTTAAAAAAGTTGCGATTACACCTTGAGTTCTAGGTTTAATAGGCGATACGAATTGTGAGCGAACATCCAAAGTTATTGTACACATCCATTCACAATGTATATGTATATTAGTTTTTCTCCGGATAGTTACAGATACAGGATGCGGCACCAAAACCGAATATCCAAATACCCGAATTTTTGTGTGCAAAATATATAATATCCTTCATCTTTCAAATATATCCTCAACTGTCGTGAATTTATTTTCTCCACTTTGTCATAATTACCAATGAAATTTGAATAGCGACAAATCTTTGAGAATATAATTCCATAAGAAGTGTGACCATGTGACAGTTCAAATTATTACACATCATCTGAATTCAATTCAATGGAAAATAAGCTCACAACTCTTTTTTCCTATGTTACCCTATGTTTTGTTTTCAAATGCACCAGGTTTGTTTTTCAGTGTATTGTCATACGTGCTTTATGCCTACAATTAGAACATACAAATATTTCTATTCAGAAGGAAGTTGAATAATATCCAGTTTTTTTGAAAGTTTATCGCTATTCACTGATCTCATGAATAATTTGGAAATATCTTTTTCCAATGTATTTCGACCTGCTGAATGAAAATCTGCTGTTAGATTTAACTTATCAATAGTAATTACAGAAGTGATGGTGATTTTTTGATACTTTTTTTTTTTTTTTAATTTCTTGGGAAATTAAACCACAATATTTTTGAATTCTTTATTTCAACGTTTCGGTAGCGTTCCAGCTACCGTTGTCAAGAAAAAATAGGTAGAAATTAATTTTCTTATCCCTAACTGACACAACAGAAAAAATTTGACAACTAGACAATCAAAAATTATTTTGAAGTTTAAGACTGCAAAATTTTGTTATCAAATTTTTATCAAGGTCCATTCATAGTAGATCATATCTGTGGCAAAATGTGAAATGAAACACTCCATTTTATGACATTCCAACGATATGATAGTCTACTAGAAATGGAAATCCAGTGAAGTGCACGCTCCAGGAACGGTTTTTATTTGGTAAGTTTTGATGTAGTTAGTCTCTTCACGAATGTACCGGTACAAAAAACAATAGAACTTGTCCAATCAAAATTAGAAATTGATCAGACCCTTACAGAAAGAACCAAATTGAGCGTAACAGCAATAATAGAATTATTAAAATTATGTATAACAAAAACATATTTTCAATTCAATAATGATTTTTATGAACAGAATTTCGGTCTTGCCATGGGCTCTTGTCTCTCACCAATTTTGTCGAATATTTACATGGAACATTTTGAAGCCGAAATAGTAAATAATTAAAAATTAAAACCAATTGTCTGGTGGAGATATGTAGACGACATCTTCGCAATATGGCCTCATGATTTAATATCTCTTAATGATTTTTAAAAAAATATAAATGAAGGAGAGGAATCTATAAAATTTGAAATTGAAATTGAAAATAACAATTTTTTGCCATTTTTAGATGTTTTTATTAATAAAACATCTACAGGGTATGGAACGAGTGTATACCGCAAACCAACACACACTAATAGATATTTGAATTTTGACTCTAATCATTCTATAAGTGTTAAAAAAGGGATAGTAAAATCTTTATACGATAGGGCCAGAATCATTTGTTCTAGTGATGAATTTACAAAGGAGAAAACTTTTTTAAAAGATGTTGTTAATAACAATAATTACCCTGCAGAATTTGTAAATAAGGAGATTAAGCATATAGAGAGGGGCTCATTGTAAATACCCCATAACAATAATATTAATAATTCAGCTAACATAATTTTTAGGAACTTAACAATACCGTATGTTAAGGGTTTGTCAGAAAGGATTAAAAAAGTTGGTAACCAATTCAATATTAGAACTAGTTTTAAATCGAATAATACGTTGAGATCAATACTAACAAAAACGAAACCAAAGAATGAAGAACAATCTTCAAAAAACTGCCTATATCAAATATCATGTGAATGCGACAAATTTTACTTAGGTGATCCATCTAGACCATTGAAAGTACGAATAAACGAACACAAAAAATATATCAAAGATAGGGAATTCTTTAAGTCAGCTATTTGCAAACATGCTTGGGAAGAGGGTCATCAAATTCAATGGGATTCATCAAAAATAATATTAAAAGAACCCAATAATAAAAGACGAAAAATCAAAGAAAGTGCTTTAATACAACTAAATGCAGATAAATGTGTAGCTAGTATATCAGCCGATTGTAGTCAAATTTGGTTACCAATGTTAGAAAAAGAAATTTCCAATAATCAATTACCTGCGTTATCAGGATAGCATCATAAGTTTTTATCCAGGTTTTCTTATGATTTATAATTTGAATAGTTGTCAATCGATACACATTTCGATACACAAAATCACAAAACTGAGTATACATATTCCAAAAACTTAAATATTCATACACAAAAAAACTATTAAGAAACGCGTTTTATTAACAACATTTCCAATATAAGCGAAAGAAACGCGCTATCCCAATAAAAACCGTTCCTGGAACGTGCACTTCACTGGATTCCCATTTCTAGTAGACTATCATATCGTTGGAATGTTATAAAATGGAGTGTTTCATTTCACATTTTGCCACAGATATGATCTACTATGAATGGACCTTAATAAAAATTTGATAACAAAATTTTGCAGTCTTAAACTTCAAAATAATTTTTGATTGTCTAGTTGTCAAATTTTTTCTGTTGTGTCAGTTAGGGATAAGAAAATTAATTTCTACCTATTTTTTCTTGACAACGGTAGCTGGAACGCTACCGAAACGTTGAAATAAAGAATTCAAAAATATTGTGGTTTAATTTCCCAAGAAATTGAAAAAAGAATGAATAATATACCACAAGGAACATACAGAAGAGATTTTTTGATAATTTCAACTAGATGTACGAATATTTCTTAATAGCATCAAGACGAGTGCTAATCTAGTTAAGTCATTCAAAATAATTATTATCAGGAATGTAGTTCGGCGTGATTATTTTTTAAACTATTTCGCAAAATGTTAAACAAATATGTAAGAATCTTCATTGTACAGGTTAACTGCTAGCAAACTCTTAACGTCAAATAAAAATGACACTGACAGATATCCGGTACGTCAATGGCTAGCTTCCTTACGCATTCATTCAAACGAAGATCCCATCAAACAACGTGAGAAAGTTATCAGCTATAATATACCTATAGAGCATTGATGATTTGCAATAATTTTGTCATAGCTTTTGAAAGCGTGTTGATCGGTGACGCCGAAGGCAGAGGGTTTTTCCCTCGAAGCAGCATGCTTGAGGAAAGTTATGGCGAAATTATCAAAATTCATCAATATTCGAGGTATATTTGGTAACATAATTTTTTTCCAACTCTTGAAAACGACATTTTTCCTTATTGTCAAATTGGCAAGTTTACTTATTCACAGAAAAATTTTTCAAATTACCTTGGAAACGCCAAGATATGAATGTCAGTATCAATGTAATTGATTGCAAATTGGCTATTTTTGAGCACGTGCCGAAGACCCGGATATACGTCACAAACGATGACGCACACCAATGAGGCTATTGTATGAACCATATCTTCCTTACACAGGTAAACTGATAGCAAATAAAAATGACACTAACAAATCGGGCGAAGCCATTATCTTCCTTGGCCCATTTTGGTACTTCCAAGTAATTGGAAATAACCCAATTGAACCGAACGAATGTATATTTTGTTTTTTATAATTAGAAATATGCACTCATCTATTAATTTTAGCATAGCAATTTCAAGATTATTTGAGTCCACTCTAACATTATTGAATACATTATTTATATACCGAATAACATGGCCTCGCACTTTAATCTATCCCTTCGACTGGAATAGTATTTGAATAAACAAAACAAATTATACGTGGACATCATATTTTTGTTTAAACTCAAGTTTGACATTGTGAATGGAATATTGGAAAGTTAACACTAATAACTTACCCAATCGTTGTAACTTAAGTGAATGTGAAAACGACTCAAAATATAATCCATCCAAATAAGAAATCGGGTGTGGATAAATCTCTTTGGCCCAATTAGGTAAGGGTAAACCTATTTGTCGTTCAATCTCCAAACAATCAAATACATTGTGTACTTCAGTATAACTTGTTATATTATCACCTGAATTCACAGCAATGTACTGATAAATCATACTATAGTTTTCGTCATATGTTAACGATTCATTCCCAGCAAGAAAATTAGCTCTTTCTACATAATAACTTTTACATGACAGAGGTGGTAACGTGTTGAATACCTTAGTATTTGCTGTATGAACAGGTATTGGTTGCCAATCGGAAATTGGATGCCACATTTGATCAATAGTAGCTGGATATAATCCGTAAATGTTAGATAACGCGGACATATGGGTTCTCTCCACATCAGTAGTTCTAGCGTAAAAATCGGTTCTATTATATTTGTTTGATAACCAGCCTCCGTATCGTTGCCTTGTAAACTGACCCAAGCGGTACTGTTGCCGTTTTCCTTCCTAAAAATTGTTGCAATGAAAAATAATATGAATCCTCCAATAACCAAAATAAGTGCTCCAATCATTTTATTGTTGCTTCGAATAGTTTGCTTCAACGCGTATTACTTAAACTAGTTATAGCCCAAACATGCATTTCTGTAACTTACTTGTGTATCTATTATTGAGAAAAGATGTTATTCGCGGCATTTTGCTCAAAATCAACATTAGTTGGTAATCTCATATATCTCTCTCTTGCGCCGCGTCCTCAAGTGAAGACATTTCATTATTTCATTGTGAATTATCTAAACACTTCTGTTAACTGCAAGACTACTACAGACAGGTAATTATTATTGGAATATTTGTGAGCTGTTTCTATCCATACTCTCTTTAAGTGGAGAATATATGCAACATCTATTGCAGTTGAAATAAGCACCCAAAATTTTGTTGATATCTTTTACTGCTTTCGGTTTTCATTTATTCCTTGGTTATCAATATAATCTTGAATTAATGCTGACTATAGTGCCATTTATTTCCTATTCGCCAAATAATGAAAGCCTACTTCTTTGTTTGAGAGATTGAGAGTAATTTTTCACATTATTTAATCCATAGCATTCATACCATGTCATGTCTTCGGTGCTGAAAATCTTTTTCTGAGTATATGTTGGCTAAGGATTGTGGAGAGCAGTATTTTGTTATTTTAGTAAAACATTCAACGACCGACTCTGAGACCGACAATATCCATTGTACTAGTGTTTGTTCAACCATCCTTTGCCGTTACGTCATAATCATAAAATTCAATGGAATATTTCCCAATTAAATTAATGAGCTGGTGACACTTCGGCGGCTCAAAGGCGAAATATTTTTTTTAATCAGAAGGTTGACATATTGGACGGCATAGGGAGGTAGGTATTCGATAGATAATATTGGGAATTATTCTTCTGAGTGCTTTTTTGATAAATGTACTTAACTCACCCTTGTTAACTGGCCTCTGTCAAGACCTCCCCAATATATTTCATCCGAATATGGGTCATTAGTATAAAACTTAATTGGTGTTCTGTGTCCATGCCGAAATAGCTGGAAAAAAAATCAATTAGCTGCGCTACAACTGGATATTCATTTTGAAACTTATAATTATGATTAGGCAATAATTCATTCATTTCCATCCGATTGTCGAAGAAGGATTATGCTTTCCGGAAGCATGTATTTATATACCTACGTCATAATTATTGGGACATAAGCTTAAAGCGGGTGATTTTAGTATAAGATTTCCATAATAACTAGGTATTCTAGCTATTAGCATTTTCATATTATTATTATCGATTTATATTTGATGGAAACAATTTATAAATATACAGTGGAATCATTAGCAATAAATAGAAGACAATTCATACTTTTGGTCAAAATAATCGCCCTAAGATGTCTCAATAGTTATGACTCACCTTCTTATGTGTGTATGTACATTTCTCATGAGGTGTAATAATATTCGTCTCAATTGTGAGAGTGGTATAAACTATATAATTTTATAATGGCACCCGAGAAGAAGAAAGTAGATGAGAAAAAGTTTAACAGCATGAAAATAGATAACCGACTGCATAAAAAACAAGGTATTGCAGTTGGTGACTCACTGATTATTGAAGCGTTTTCCGTACGATACCTTGCTTTCCGTTTTTGTATCAAAACCAAAGGGATTGGTGAAATAAAGTAGACCTCACCAAACAATCCTCAAAAATCTTTGGAGTGTAATTCAATGTTGAATAGTTCTGAGAGTAGCCATTTCCATTTCCATCATTTACGCATGCATTTTAGTTCATGAAGTTCTACTTCTCCGCACGCTACTACTTAACCGCATACAAGCCATTAACAATTATGTATTGCTACAATTTAATCCTGTTCCTCCCACGAATAATAATCCATAAAATCCCCCAAAACTAAGAAGACAGAAAACTGTATTTTTCGGCCAGCTTGCAGTGAAGACGGGTGTACTTTATTTTAAATTTGATACAATTTCTTCAGTGAGGGCACCATCTAATGTTTGTCAAGCCTCAACCTTACGTGCACTTTCCCTCAAAAATTAGCAGAATAAGGGAAAAAGATGGACCTACATCGAAAAAATATAATACTTCAATGAATTAATCAAGTGAATAATGAAATGAATGAGAATATATATTGCTTACCAAATATACCAATGGTAGGAAAATGGGTTCTCACAAACGAACTGAATAATTTGTTTAACAATAAAATTAATATTCCTTGATGGTAGGAAATTGCAATATAAAAAAAATTTATATATCTATATCTTGGGACAGCTCCATTCCACACAAAAAAAAAACTGATCGGAACTCAATTTGAGTTCAAGAAAACTTGTGTATGAAAAACCAACAATTTATTGAAAAACATATCAGTTGCGTTTAAATATAATAATATTGGCCATGACGCTTACCTTTACAAACTGGAAAATAAAACATGAAATAAAACAATATTTAAATTATTTTGAGAAAGAAAAAAAATAAAAAATTTAACAGGTTATTTTGAATTGATAATGAAAATACAACTCGCCCCCAGTTCGTTACAACCTTCCTCAGCGGAGGGTTAGCAACTCAAGCCCTACCGCAATCACGAATAATCTTCGCTTGACCAATAGACGAGCTCGAAAAGGTAGAAGATATGGTTGCCTAAATAATTGTGTTGCATATAAAAAGGAAACGAAGTGTAACCATTAAAATCAATGTTTTTTCCAATTTTGCCTGGTCGTGAAAAATGTGTTCCTGACATATGCGGAAAGTGTCTCTTCCGCATTCGAGCGCATGTATGAACTCCGTTACGATTGGTTCGGGCAACTGCAGGCGTAAGTTGGGAAAATAACTTTTGATTATGTGAGGTGTTGAAATGGTATTTGAACCAATATTTTAATAATCAAGTCGATGACTACTGGTCATTCAAGATTACAGGATAAATTGTGTAGGAGACAACTGTGGAAAATGAACAAAGTAACAATTGTATGTATCTCTCACTGCTCCTACAACGCAAGTTGTTACACATAGAATGTATGTTCATAAGTGATGACTTGGCTTTCCCTGATTGAAAAATAATGAATCAATTAACCAATCAGCTATCAAACATACAAAAATAATAACAAAATGACATCGGAATATATTAAGCCGAAAATTGAAATTTCAAAAGATACGAGACGACCGCACGTACTTTTCTATACCTACCCAAACTTACTCGTTTCACCAAATGGACGTATTATTTCCTAATTCGTGGCAAGCGTACTTAATTCATATCTAAGCCTGATTGCTTGCTCCTATTTGTTGCTATTGGTTTGCCCTATCCCCACAGACAAAAGTCACTTAAATTTGGATTTGGATATCCTGCTGGTCATGCGACTGGATCGTATTTAATACATTGCTCTCAGTATCAATGAAATCAACTAAAAATCAACGCACAATGCTCTTGAACTTGAGTGTACAACCATGATGTGAAAGTTAGGTATATACTATTGAACGAAATACCTATAATTTAATGAATATTTGCAGAATGTCAAGATAACCCACACTATTTGGACGTTAGGGTAATTCTACAGGCCAATCCACTTGGTTAGGTTACCAAAACATATATTCATACATTCATACTTATATCCTATATACAGATTCGGTAAATAATTGTTCCGTATAGCCATTCTGTAAGTGGAAGAAAGGAAGCTATAAAATAGACAATGTCTAGAGAAATGGGCGTTCCGTTAGACATAATTATATTATATATATAATTCAATTTATGTGCTCACTGTTGCTCCTATATAAGATTCTATATACTAAAGATAGATATTTGCCGAGTTTGTATATATGTATATTCCTGAAGTTTCGTATCTCTTATAAAATTATGATCATCAACAATATCTGAGCAGTAATGTGCATTAGTCATATTGGAAAACTCAGCTTTTGTTAAAATTACTCCTTAAAAATTTTTCGCAAATAAGCCTTGAATTCTTTTCTCTACTTGTACGACCCACACTTTTCTAAAATGAAGGAGTGCAACTTGTTTCCTTTTTCGTGCCAATTTCGTTAGGTATAAATTACCTGAACAAGTCACAAACTGACACTCCAAAACTGCAGTTTGAAGTTTTCCCAAGAATTTCGGATAACGACAGAAAATGGTACGAAAAATGCCATGGAACGTAAAACTGTTAACTTTTGTCGATCATAAGTATGGTACCTATACTTCTTATTTGTATGAAGATTTATTGCCCAACTGTTAGCACAGAAAAATCCTAGAATAAACTATCAACAAAATACCCATTGCAGTTAAGATTGGATAAAATATCCTGAAACAAAAAGAAAGAGCAGTGCTTGTAGCTTGCCTTGTAGTCGTATCTATCACACAATAAAACTGTAAAAGTTCCTCACAGACATTGAAAATCCCACGAACCAATACTGGAAGCTGGGCCGTATCTGCCACGTCAACACTTTTATCGAGGGCAAAGGAAAACCATTCAAACTGTTGTCCATTTTTTCAGAAGCTGCTAAAATAAATGATTGCCCAAGTCTTCATTCGCAGATAAACATAAATAAATCTTTTTTTCATTGAACCTCTACGGTTTTGAATATGTGGGTTTAGAATTACAAATTTCTCTTGAAATGATCTGAATAAATAGTCTGCACCTATTGGCATTTTTTGTGAAAAGAAATGATACGATATTAAATTTGGAGAGTTCTTTTAGTTTTAATTCCACTACTTATAAAATTGAAGTGAGTAAACAAGCTATTCATTTGTCTTTGGCTTGAAACTGAGTGATGTAATAACGTATGGTCACATTGTATACTAAGTATAAGACTAATATAGCATTTCTTAATTGAATGGTAAGGATGGGAAGTGGAAACTTTGAATTTTTATAACTTGTATATTTTATTCACTATATGAGTACCACTATTGAAACCTTTGTGGTACGTGCCTTTGTTTCATGCAAAAAACTTTTATGTTATGTCATGTTTGCTTGAATTTGGGAAATCTTTCATTTCTCAATTTAGTTTTCAAATAGGCGACATTTTGTTTCGAGTAATCTTAGGGTTCTTAACTGTTTGTATGAGTTTTTCTCTTACCTTTTGTTGAATTCCTCCGTTTCGTGCTTGGACAGCTGTATCCAACCCAAAAAGGAGAGGAATAACTGTACGTTGGAATTCGCGTTTGAAACGTTAAAATCGTGAAAGTCCCTACCCTCTCATTTTTTACAAAAACTCCAACAAAACACTTCCAGTATGCTTTGAAAAGGAAAAAAGAACTTCCCTCCGACTGCGCCAAATATGTAGGTATTTCGATTCAAAAACTATTTTTTTCTACAATCACATTGAAAAGTAGGCTTTTTCGCTTGCCATATACAACGAAAAGTTGACGTTCCTTGAGGAGAGTTACTCTACGCTCGCCGAGCGTAAAAAATTGCAAAACGCTCGTTGCCCATAACAACCGATACTACAAACATAAGAGCAATCTGGCTAGGGAGTGTTTTTGACTTCTGAAAATCTTTTAGAATCTAATAAATCGCTGTTTTGTTAAGTTCTTAATGTTCTAAATAATTAATTAGTGTGATTGCGATGTTACCGTATTAATTTTTTTTTGTGTTTTTGTGCTTAATTGTTGTGCCACGTTCTGGATATTCTGCATATACTGGCCGGATGGCCCTGCTAGCTGAGGCTTTTCTAATCGTAAAATAAGAAGTACATTGACAGTATTGACAATAATAATACGTTCGAAGTTTTATGAAGTATTTGACAGATACTTGAAATAAGAAGTATAAATTTATCAATTTTATTGGTTATAATATTATATTCAAGTGATTGTAGGAAAAATGTTATACGTATTGCGAGTCAAAAATTGAATTATTGTTCTCAAGCCCTTGCTTTCGAACAATAATTCCTCACTTTTCGCTCTTAATACAACTATTTCAAAAGCATTGTATAATTTCCATCACAGCTTCACGTGGAGAGAATTAAATTAAAAATGGACTGTTCATAATATGAAAGTAGCTATGTTGTCTTGATAAGATAACCAATTTGATGACCGTCTCCGCTTCCCGACACGTAGCCCGGTACGTTGTTGTGTTGAGCCGATCGATTCACATACGCGCGCTTACCGAGACATTTGGAAAACTGCGTTTGTAGGTTAGCGTTCGTAGGTAGCGAATTAATAAATTCATGTAGATGTATTGGTATCTTGTGTGAGTAGGTGTAATTTTTGAAATATATGGCCAATTTTGTTCCTGAAATAAATCATTTTCATTTCAAAATTCAATTTATATAGAACTTTCATTTACAAAACAGTCACGGGCCATAAGGTGATAGAACTCGAGCCGCGCGTTGGCGGCCGCTGCTCCAAACCATTCCACTACCAAGACATTAATACAGGGTGTCCCACGACGATTAAAACAAGTAATATATCAGAATTGGGCAGTAGTGGATAATTGTAATTTTGGAAGTGTGAATTAGAGCAAATGTTGCATATTTTTTTGTTAGTGTTACCCAATGAGTTATTTGTTTTTGGTCACGTGACGTCGCATTCAAAATTATTAATAGGACAACCTGCACGTGAACTCTGTAAAAGAATAGAGAGAACATTTCTTTCTATGCTAGGAGCACAAAACACTCCAATCCACAAAACAGTCCAACCTTTATTATGTTTTGTGGGTTAGACTGTTCCGTGTTCCTAACATAGGAAGAAATTTCCTTTCTATTCTATTACAGAGTTCACGTTCTGTATATTTGTCACTTTCTATGTTCCTCCCGATAAAATAATTCCAACCAACTAGCACACTTGGGGTCTAAAGTGATTAATTCAAGAGCTACAGTCGCTACAGGTACTTAGGGGAGTTGAAAAATTCATAATTAAGTCCCCTCATAATTTTCGGCAATCTTACATTCGTACGTAATGATCAAGACAAACCAATATTATAATTTTTAATAATACTTGAAAGTTAATAAGGGAACGACCTGTACATCATGGAGTAACATTACAGGAAACTGTGTTTTTCCACAAAAACTTGTTCACCTATTAAATATCGATTAAAGAGTAGCATAGCAAATTTTTTGAATACGTTTGGTCACTGCTGCAGTCTCAATAAATACTTTTTCTACAACCGTGCGTTTTAACCCACTTTCCCGCACGCAT
This sequence comes from Galerucella pusilla, assembly GCA_910591695.1. NCBI lineage: Eukaryota > Metazoa > Arthropoda > Insecta > Coleoptera > Chrysomelidae > Galerucella > Galerucella pusilla. The sequence goes on along the minus strand of CAJUYI010000636.1, from coordinate 6,271 downwards.
TTAAGTTTTGAAAGTGTCACTTTCCCGCTCCAGTGCTTGAAAGTGACATTATGCAAATTTTGACCTTATTAGATAGTTTTTCACTCCGGAAGGTATAACTATTGTTACAACAGGTGAATAATAATTCCATCAAATAAAATCTACATCTTTTCTAACTTTTTGTTGCATTTTTTATTTTTTGAAAATATAAATAATGAAGATATTTTGATACAGCCCTATACATTCTTCAAAGTAGTGTAACAAAACAACCATCAAACCACCCGGATTTGATATAAGAAAAATATATCAAATAAAATTCTTTCATCCACAAATGTCTTAAAACCATTGCCGTCACCTTCATCGTCATCTTTATGTGACCTGCAACCGATGCCATTCTCATCGACGTCATCTACCAGTTAACACCAAATAACTCCACTGGACCGGCAATCTTGAGTGATTTACAGAATGCAACAAATTGTGTTTTCAATATTAATATTTATAATAATAATTTATAATAATAATAAGTAATAGTTTTTAGTTGAAGTTTTGTATATGTATGTTGAAATAAAATAACTTTTGAAAAATGTATTGGTATACTTTTTTGGTATACACGGTCGTAGAAAAAATAATGCTCCTAACCTAAGTATCACTTTCCGCACTTGTTAGGAAAATAACTATTTTTCAATTTTCTGCACTACAAAGCAGCAAATACGGCGATCTGGATGTCTCCGATTAACTATTTCTATTACTCTACGTTAACATCTGTAACATTTTGTAACCACAAAAAGTACAATTTCAACTTTGTCTTGAATAGTTAAATAGTTGGATATAGTTCATTTACAATAAGTTTGCAATAAAAAAACATGAAAGATGTTTTAAGTACATCGTTGTCACGTTGTAATTTTTTTCCAGCTGTTGGCATAAAATTATGTTCATTAGTTGTTTATTGTGAAAAATTACATATTCAACTTGAAAATAAAAGCAGAAATTATAAGATTTCAATGAGTAAATACATAAATTTCAAGATGTCCAAGTTTGAAACCATAAGTTTAACTGAAAAATGTTATCTTCATGCATATGTTAAATTGTGAATATATTTTTAAAAATTGGCTATCAAATCGGATACAAGTTCAAAACTGATCAAGTTACATGAGGATTAATTAAATGGGAAAATATGGAGAAGAACAGCTGAGCAATTTAATAATATACAACTATAAACTATGAATGATGACACCTAGCACATAGGCGTAGGTGACATGTATGTTTGTTAAGGTATTAATCTACAACTGTCATATAACGGGTACGATTTGACACTATTTTCAGTGTCATAATGAAGTATATTACTGCACTAGTAAGTACCTAAAAATTTTTTGAATTCTGGGAGGTTTTCTTATTGACTCAATAAACAAAATTCCGTTAAAAAAGTTTTTCATTTGTTTATTATTATTTTGTTAAGTTAACAAAAAATAAAAAATCCATATTTTTATTAAATTTTTTTTTTTAAATTTTTCATTTCAGCCGGTTTTTTATTTATTTTTTGCATTCTATTTCATTACAAAAAATTTTTTTACGTTATTTGTTTATAAATTTGTTATGAACAAATAGACTATTTTAATATTTTTAAAAAAATTTTTCTTGCCATTCTGTTGTATTGGTCAAATAATGAATTAAAAAAAAAATTTCTTACAAAAATTTTTCAATTGTTTATAATCTTTTTTTTATTTATCACCCCTTTGAATTATTAATTAAAAAATCGTTTTTTTTTTCTAAATTCATCATCTGCTATCCTCATTAGAATTCCAAAAAAAATTTTCTTGCAACGCAATTTTCATTGTTTATTTTAAGCAATTTGTTATAAACAAATTCTGAACCTATTTTTTTCCGTTACAAAAAAAAATAATAAATACAGCCATGCGCATCAAAGTATTTCAAAAAATTTTGTTCTATTTTTTATTTGATTTTTAAATATTTAACATACTCACTGTGGAACCCGGCACCTATCTTATCAACTTTCAAATTGTTATAACTTTTAAACTATTGATAATACGGTCTTGGACATTCAAGACAATATTTTTGATAATTAATTATTCTACTTGATTTAATTTTAATCATATATATAATATTTTTCAAGTTATAACCAAAAAACGGATACCCTCATTTTCTCTATACGATTTTTGTTTATAACAATTACAATTTTTCTTGGCAAAAAAATTCGAGAATACCCATTACTCAGAGTTTAATTCTGAATCCAAAAATCAAACCCCATATTTTTTAAATAATCAGAACTATTTTTCGCAGAAAACTCACTTCTCTACTAGACTTTTAATAATGTCCTTATCCCACTAAATACGTAAATAGCTATTATGGAATATTTTCAAACTGAATTTCTAAAAACGTCAGAAACTAATAGTTTTCACAAGTGAGGAAAACAGTTGTACGGTGAGCTAAACAATGCTAGAAAATGTATCTGACATTAATTATTGTTTGCTATGTTTTCAATTTTTATACGATACCTATTATGCAAATAAATGTCAGTAAAATCAATTCTTCTTCAAAAACCAGGTTTCCAATGTTATGAATTAATCTGATATGATAAATTCTAATTGATGAAAATAAAAACGGATATTATTAAAGCACGTAAAATATCTATTTCAACCAGAATATATTTTAATTCACTCACCTGAACTACTGCTACTAAGTTCTCATTAAAACTGAGAGTGGCAATAGCTGTTCTCGTTAAACAAATTACAAGTAATATTTGCCTGATAATCATTATAATTACTTCGCAACACTTTATATACATATACTTTTAGTTACTACTTTCAACAAATTGGCTGTTGATGGAAAATTTAAAATACGTTAGTTTCAACGAACTGGTTGTTGACGCGAAGTAGCTATTAGTGATTTGGCATACCTATTCGATTGAAATATATACCTCGATATACTTTATAATTCGCAAAGAAATTAAGACAGGTTTAAATTTAATGACGTGAATACGAGACTTAATGATATTGGGAGAAGCAAGGATATAAATAAATTACTCGATAGTGTTTTTGATACTCACAATATGGAAACATTCAACATTTCTTGAATTCTAATGAACAAGACATTTAACAATAATGTGAGCAAATTTGCAAATTTTCAGGACAAGCTGGAATAAAATAATATATATCAATATATCATAGTTACGTCCACTTTCGTTTCTTTTGTTTGAGATAGATTTTTAATTATTCTGATTGTTGTGGGAAATTTTTTAGTTTAAGTGTATAGAAAGCACCCCTAACCTAACCATTTGGTTAATTTTCGCAAAGTATAGTGGTTCCAATCATTGCGGAAATTAAGATACAGGAAAAAGCCCCATAGAAAACCTGCATCTATCATCTCTGAATAGGAAAAGGAGGGTGTTAGTGTATTTTTTGTGTGAATCTTCTCATGTTCTGAAAAGTACTTATGTGCGAAGTGTGTGTGTGTGTGTTATGCACTGAACATCGCGTTTTTTTATTGTTGTGACCCTTCGATGTTGGGAGCTCCTCTCTTGCAGCGGCTTGTCTTTTACTTCTTCTTCACTTTTAGTTTTCTAAGTTCTACTTCTACTTCTAAGGTTTCGGTGCTGTTTTTCATGTAATTTCGCCGTCTTAACGCGTGGTGGGTGTGGTGAGGTGAATTATCGTATGTCCGAGGCTAGGAGATGAGCGAAAAGCTGAAATATGCCCTTGAAATAACAGTGTGGACCATCGCTTTGTGGAATATTCCTTTCACTTTTCCAAATGAAGCTAACTGTTCTTAAGAATTCCACATTGCTGAAATTTGGCTGTGGATGGATGTTTCATGAATTAATGAAGTCTGGGAAGAGTGAGAAGAATGAATCCTGGAATAGGCAGGGGACTTTCCTGATGGGGCGTATGATACGTTCACTGCAGAGAATTGTGTGGAGGTTGCCCGTAGTTCATTGGATGAATTTGAGAAATATATTTTTTGATGATGTCAGTCTGGATAGTTCGATAACCTGAGATTCAAGGAATTCTAAATATCTTCTGTAAGTTCCTTGTGGCATTAGGTACTTATTCTTTTTTCTATTATTTTTTGGGAATCGAACCACAATAATGTTTTTTATTTTTTATTTCGACGTTTCGGTACTGTTCCAGCTACCGTTGACAAAATTAACTAGTAATAAAATAATTTTTGGTCTCTATCTGACACAACAAAAAAATATGAAATCCAGACAATCAATAATATTTTGAAGTTTAAGACTACAGGACTTTGTTGTCAAATTTTATTAAGGTCCATTCATAGTAGATCCAATCTCTGGTAAAATGTGAAATGAAACATTTTATTTTATGACATTCTAACGATATGATAATCTACTAGAAATGGAATCCAGTGAATTGCACGTTCCAGGAACGGTTTTTATTGGGATAGCGCTTATTCTCGCTTATTTTGGAAATGTTGTTGATAAAACGCGTTCGTTGTTATTTTTTGTGTATTCAATGGGACTCGACAAAAATAATATTGAAAGAGCCCAATAATAAAAGACGAAAAATCAAAGAAAACTAAATGCAGGTGAATGTGTAGCTGGTATTTCAGCCGAATGTAGTGAAGTTTGTTTACCAATGTTAGAGAGAGAAATTTCCAATAATCAATTACCTGCGTTATCAGAATAGCATCATAAGTTTTATCCAGGTTTTCTTATGATTTATAATTGGAATAGTTGTTAATCGATAAACACTTAAATACACAAAATCACCAAACTGAGTTATACATATTTTGAAAACAAAAAATAATCATACACAAAAAAGTAACAACAAACGCGTTTTATTAACAACATTTCCATAAAGAGCGAAAAAAAGCTCTATCCCAATAAAAACCGTTCCTGGAACGTGCATTTCACTGGATTCCATTTCTAGTAGACTATCATATCGTTAGAATGTCACAATAGTTATTTACGTAATTAGTGGGATATGGATATTATTAACGCACGCATGTGAAGTTTGTAATCGCAGAAGTGCGTTAATAATTCCTATCACACATGTTACGTACAAAATTTTATCTACAACTGTTTATTAGTATTATTAACAGTACCTATATCATAAAATTAAGAAAAAATTTCAATCCAACGTATTTTTAATAATACTGACTGCAACCATAAGGTACTGTGTATCCTATTTTGTGACCATAGCAACAAAATAAATTAGTTATGTCATCAATCTGTCAAAGTTGAATGAACAAAAATCTATAAAAATGAGTTCAAGCGAAGACAATCTCCTTTCGGAAATTAAAAATGCAGCTTCCAATGTAATTTCAAATATTTAATTCTGGTATTAATAATTTCCTAGATTCTTATTATCGCACAAGTGCGGTAATGTAATCAAAAACGCGCTAGTGCGGTAATATACGTCATTATGACACTGAAAATGGTGTCAAATCGTACCCGTTATATGATAGTTGTAGATAAAATGAAATATTTTATTTCACATTTTACCAGAGATGTGATCTACTATGATCAAATTTGACAACAAAGTTTTGTAGTCTTAAGCTTCGAAATATTATTGATTGTCTAGTTGTCATATTTTTTTCGTTGTGTCAGATAGGGACCAAAAATTATTTTATTACTAGTTAATCTTGACAACGGTAGCTGGAACGCTACCGAAACGTCGAAATAAAAAATGAAAGAAATTATGACGTCATTAGGAGTTTTTCAGGGCATTCCCAAAACCAGTCAGGATCTGATTTGGAGACATTCTGAGAAAAGTATAGGGATCTTTTGGGTTCTATAGCGTCTTCTACAGCTGCCACAACCAAGCGTGGGCATTGCAGTGGGTTTAGCACCGTGCACTTCTACTCCTGTGCCTATGGCACCTTAAGATCTGCCACTTCTTAATCCAGAAAGCAACTTCACAATCCAGAAAGCAAGTTCACAATCTGTGATTCTGGAATAACTATGGGTGTTGGTTCCTTCGTGCCAATTGCCTTTCCATTCCATCCTGTATGCAGCTATTATCGCCTCTGAAGTTTCAATATATTCAGTTCGGCTTTCCTTTGATCTGATTTTGGCCACCAAACTCAGGCTTCAAAGGTGATTGAGGGACTCACTACAGTTGTGTACAGCCAGTCAATCCGTGGATCCAGTCCTTATATGTTGCTCACGAGCTGTATGGTAACCATTATATCCATTTTCCCTTCATTGATTCAGAGTTATAGCCATTTTTGACCTCCAGGCTTAGTCACAGTTCTTGCAGGATCAACTCCCTGGCATTTCTCCCCACACTGTTTTCAGAGTTTGTTACATCAGCTC
>CAJUYI010000635.1:85149-110459 GCA_910591695.1 Galerucella pusilla | reverse complement strand
AATAAATAATATAAATTTATTAGTGAGCATTAAAGTAAGTCGCTTGTAATTGTTGGAAAAATAAAAATTAATTGAAACCACCTTAGGTATATTACTATATTAGGAACATTTTGAATAGCTGGCAACATAGCAGCAGGTCCATTGGAAATGGAATAATCAACTCCAGTAAGTATTTGGCATAATATAACGAGGGTAACTTAGCATTAATTTCATAAAGATAATTAAAAAAAGTAGTCCATAGAGATGTAACCACTTTTTCTTTGATTATTTTTCTAGCTTCGGAATCTCCAACAATAATAATTTTTCCAATTTTCTATCATTGTCTTGTGATTACCGCATTTATTTTAGATGATCAATATTAAGCTAATTAAATAGGTAGGTACCTGTGGCAGAATTTTCGGAAAGGAAAAATTTCCCGACATCTCTTTCGAATATTGGTGGAAAGTCTGTTGGTCCCATGATTAAAACATTAACTGGTACTTCTGCGTGTTTTTCTGTTCGGCCACGATCGGTTGCTCTAACGAAGAATTGAAATGTATTTCCAACTAAAAAAAATTGAAAAAATCAGTTATCTTGAAAATTGAGATTTTAATTAAAAATTTCTTCATACAGAAAGTGCATGGGAGAATTTGAAATACGGTATCCGCCAAAATAAACAGTACCAAAACAGAGGCTGTGCTGTGGAGTTGTTTATGTAATATGGATTTGTCATATTTGACTTAATTGTCATTAGTTGATATATTAATAGTACGCTGCAGTTAAATTTGATTTAAAAATGGTTGTAACAACGGAAGAAAAAGTTTTTTTGGTAGAGCATTATTTTCATTCATACGGAAAAGGTCGTAATGATAATCAGAATCCACTTACTGTCAACCAAGAGCGTTATAGAGAGAAAATTATTATACCTTTTGTGAGAGATCTAAATAACTTTTGCCGTGCACGAAATCTACAGTTTCGCACACAATGGTTCCAACAAGATGGCGCAACGAGCCATACAGCTGTGCGCACCTTAGATTTACTCCGACAGCATTTCGATAATAGAATAATTTCTCGGGGAACATACTTCGAATATCCTTCTCATTCACCTGATCTGACGCCACCTGATGCATACATTTGGGGCATAATTAAGGACAAAATATTTCACTCGGAAAATCCGCCGGCGAATATTGCCGAACTAAGGGAAAGAATACAAAATATTTTTCGGCAGTTACATAAACCACTTTTTATAAATATGTTTATTGACTTACAAAATCGATATGAAGCTTGTTTGCGTCGAAATAGTGAACATTTTGAACACTTAGGTACATTACAGAAATTAAAAATTAATTTTTATTTTTATTTTCGGTAGGTACTGTTTATTTTGGAGGATACTGTACAATATCAACTTAAGTAGGTTAATTTTTATTGGAACTTTAGTTCTTTACGCCAGGTTATGTTTGAGCGACCAGGGGTCGCGACGCAAAAGATCTGACCGTACGCGTTACGTTACGATACGTTATGTTACGTTACGCTACGTTATGTTACGTTGCTTTGTTATGTGCCTTGCTTGCGTGCTTGTGCCTCCTTAGTCTCTCTCTCGTTTACGAAGCAGCGATTCATAATAATATGCTCCTGCCGGGATTCGAACCCGGGCCGCCCGCGTGCAATGCGAGCATTCTAACCACTGAACCACCGATGCTATATTGAAATTCTTGAATTTGTTCGGATAAATTTTTACTATTATTTCCATAACTTTTTTTGCGCGATTAAGGGGTCTAGCTACTTTTCGAAATACAGGGTTTTGAAATTTTGAAAACTTGAATGTTTTAATTCGATAACTTTAAAATGGATGGATAAATTGATCTAACATTTGGCAGGTAGTTTTTAAATGTAAAAGGGCATATTTTGAAAGAAATTATTGTAGTTTGTGCAACTAGTGTGGATATGATGGCCATATCGCACGAGGACGAAGATGGAGCACGACGCCGTAGGCGGAGTGCATAATTGTTCAAGTGCGATATAGACAATCCACACGAGTCGAGCAGCAATTTTTTCTACGACCCACTTAGGAAAAAATCTAGAAAATAAAAATTTCTATAAACTGTAATATAACTTCAAATTAAAAATTTAACAATTCAATTTTATGTTTCCACTAATTTTGTGGTAAACGTACAGTTCTTGAATGTCCAATTTGTATAATGCTACGGTTTCCCTTTTTAATAAAATATACGATGCTGTTATAAGTAGATGTTGCCAGTCGGACTCCCTCATGAAGGGTACCGTACCATTATCTATAATAATGAATATTCTGCTAAATATTTCAAACGTCTACCTGTTGTCGTTATCAATGTCAAGCAGAATGATTATTTCAAAATAAAATTAACAATAAAAAAAATTCCTCGCGGGGAATCGAACCCGGGTCTACCGCGTGAAAGTCTGGTGTGCTTACTACTCAACCATCAAAGAATGTGCAAATTGTTTATCTATAACGTCAGATGTATTACATAACTTTTGCTTAAAAGGAACTAAAGTTCCTACCGTGTGTCCCGCGACACGTTCTACCTTTTTTCATTATTTTTGACGTCCAGACAGAGGTGTTACTTGGAAAGAGATGAGAGGGAATAATGGTATAAACGATGTAAAGTGAAGAGAACCTTATTTTTTGTGACAAGGGTTTTGTTATTTTTCAAATGAATACTTACCATAATTATAAACATTTTTCAACAAATACAATGCTCCAGTATTATGATTGATCGAAAAAATACTACCCACTTCTGATTGTTTTTTCTCATATATAGAATACAATAAATCCGCATTAGCACCTTCATCTTCATCGATAGCTTTGATTTTTGCGAAACTACTACCAGTGCTCAAGTTAGAATGGATACTAACTTTGTATTCTTTCAATAAAAATTTCGGAATGTTGTCGTTTTCATCGGTAACTTTAACTCGAACTGTCATAAAGTCCGATAGTCCCCCACCATCAGTTGCAGCTACCAATATTTCGTACATCTTATGTTTTTCACGATCCAATTTAATTTTTGTTGTAATTTTCCCAGAATTTTTTTCTATAACGAAAACTTCGCTCATCAAAGGTGAATGTATGCTATAGCTTAAAATACCAAATTCACCCATGTCGCTATCAGTTGCATTAACAGTTGTTACTGGGTAACCTGGTAGTCTGTTTTCTGGAACCTGTAAAAGAAAATACAAACTGACTAATCAAAGTTGTTGATTCAATCTATTATAAGACCTTTATATATAGTTCAAGGAGTATGTACTTGCTTCTGAGTCTGACGATGTTGAATGTAGTGTTTGAAAGCCAAATTATTCATTATTTCAGTTATTGCACAAATTTATAAAAAATCATGAGACACATACATTTTAGAATATGAATTTACTAAATTTAATCCCTTTTGATTGACAGTTACAGAGGCCAATTTCAAATGAGAAATAGGGTCTTGTGATAAACCCTTTTTAAAAGGTCCTTTCATTCTTTATTTCATAAAATTTGCTTCAAATATGCACAACAATAGAAATAATGACTTTATTCCATTTGACTCTTCTAACTGAATACACTTTTATGAAATGGAAAATCCGCCTCCTCGAAGTTTCCTGTTAGTCAGGGAGGTGAATAGGGGATTTTTCGGGAAAACTCGAGCGAGGCAGTTGAAGATATGGGAGATACCTTAGACCTAATAGAACAACTTTGGAAAGTATTAGCTCTATATGTAGTGACGCGCGCCTAGGATAGACGATCAGATTAGTAAAAAAAAAGTTGATAGTAAATATTCGAGCGCGTTAGATTAAGATATTGGGGGTTGATCTTAGTGTTTTGAGACTAAATTTAACTAATCTGACGATAAATCCTTGACGCCGCCGTGTTATGGGGTCGCGAACGTTAATCCGGCATTCTCGAGCGCGATTTAATTTTTTTTTAATGTGGAGAATATAATCTAAAACTTACTAAAAATACAAAATCTGCCGGTTTCCGCATGACCGGAAGTGTGGAGGAGCCATTTCGTCTTCCGAAAAACGCGTTGCGGCATATAAGTCGCGAACGATACATTTAACAAAAAAAAGGTGAATAAAAAATAAGGTAATTTTATTTTACACAAAAAAGGTCTCCTTACATTTTTGTCCAAAGTTAAAACTTTTGGACTTAAAGCATCATGAAAACTCAAACTTGAGTATATCTCGAAAACGGAGGGTGTTAAAAAAATTGATATGGAACAACGATGATTAAATTATGTAACTTCCATTATTCTCAATTTTTTTTTTCTAAAGCATCTCGACAATTTTCGTGGAGTAACGCGTATCTGTATACAAACATGTACAGTTTCATGTATTTATATTATTCAATAGCCTGTTGATCCCTAAAGTGTTTTTTAGACGTACCGTAAGCAAAACGAAGTGAAGAATTGAAGCAAAAAAGAGGAATGTGCCATAAACATGTAATACAGACTGAGCGCTTCACAGAAATATGCCGTCCAGAAACAAAAAAACCTTTTTCGGTCAGATTAAGAGAACCCACTAACATTTTTGTCAGATTAAGAAAATATGCTTCGAGGATACCGAGATAAACCTCCCCTATGAAAATCTGACGCGCTCGAGTATTTCAAAAATTTGTCGTAACTTTTCGTCACGCCGAAATCGTCAGTTTTTTTAAAGGGAGCTTCCTTGGGGTAGTTAACACCTCTTCCGAAAATCTGACGCGCTCGAGTGAATTTTTATTTTTTTTTAGGATTTTTGACTACTTTATGAATATCTGACGCGCTCGAGAATGCCCAAGTAACTGTTTTTTTTAACATTTTTGAAAAACCGTACACGCCATAGCCACCGCTAAAATGGTTTTTACCATACGAGCTTTTCTTATCTAAATTACTTTATCTTTCGATTTTGATAGGTCTCGACGGCGCTCGAGAATGTCGCCATTTAGCGACCTCGCCTCCCTAATTAGTATAGCCGTGAAAAGAAGAAGAATCGCCTGCCCGCGTTTTTTCTAGAAATGTCACGTCACAATATTTATTTTAAAATATTATATACCAAACTTCACAAAGTTATGTGTGCCATTTTAAGCTGTCAGGTTGCTGACTCCTGGATTAAGACTAACAAGGAATTACTACAAGAGAACTTTAAAAACCATTTTTGTAACTTTGATAATTAGTAAAAAATATTATAACATACCTGAACATCCCTTATGATATCGTTAAACTGAGGTGGATATAAATTAGCTGGTAACAATTCAACTTTTAATCTTGCGAAACTCGTATAAACTCCATCCGACACCGATATGTTAAGGAGCATGATGTGTTGTGATCCGAAGTTCGCCAAGTTCGTAAGAGTTATTATCCCCGTTTCCGGTTCCATAGAGAAAGTTTGATGATCGTTACCATAAACTATTGAGTAACGTAAACTATTGCGATCAACTTCGTCTAGGTCACTTGCTCTTACAACTGTTACGAACTGATCACGTTTGGCACTCACCGATAAGCCGCACGAATAAGTCGACTGTTCAAATTTCGGTGGATTGTCGTTCATGTCAAGAACTGAAAAATTACAAACAAACAGATTAAAATTTACATAGAAATGCACATCAAATTCTATTCACTCCGCTTTGCATACACTTTTTTTATCTACATTCTTATCTATTACACTGAGAAGCAATAATTGATCCGGAAATAACATGATTACTAGAAAATCATGATACCATATTAGAAGCTATGCTAGCGTCTCAACAAGATGGAGCACCTCCACATTACACACTCAATTTTCAAGACGGTTTTTAAAAGAATGATTTTCTGCTCGGTGGTAGGTAGTTGAGGCTCAATGTTGGAATGGCCATCCAGGTGACCCGATTCAACACCCCTACACTATTTTTATGAATATATCTTAGAACCAAAATGTATGGCACTCAGCCAGCATCTAAATATGATTTACGTCTGCGAATTACTCAAGAATGTCGAAAAATAACCCCAGACATATAACATTACGTTTGAAACTCATTTGAGGCTCGACTGTATCATTGTATGGAAACCAATGGAAGTCAATTTGAGCACCTTATACAGGGTGCGGCAGATAAACGGTCAATTAGAGATATCTCGAGAACTAAAGGTATCTGAAATATGAAAATTGGTATGAAGGGGTTTTGAATAATGAGCTATTCAATGAAAATATTGCCGTCACCATTCTACTTCCGGTTATACCGGAAGTAACACATAACTTTGTAATTTTCAATGGAAGACCCTGTATATTTTTAAATTTTAGGAATATTTACGTTATTCTGAACATTTTTTGTTAATACTTCCCTATACCTATTTTGAACCGTTTTTGAGTTGTAATGTTTTTTATATGAAAATGGCAGTTTTTTACCATGTACATAAAATTCAATATCCTCTAATGTAATTTGAATAAAAGTTTAAAATTTCCTAGGAACTATTCACCACATACCGCTTTATCGTTTACACTGTGAAGTTACCTTTTTTATTATACAGGGTGCTGTCAAAATTGGAATAAATACGGAATTCACAATCTTCGCGTAATTCCTTATTTTCAAATGGGACACCCTGTATGTGATTATTTATTTTAGTAGAATACGTTGTCCACTATCGATATGTATTACTATTCCCTATACCTATCACCTGCAGTTTTCAAATAAATCAGCTTTATACATTTTTGTCACAAAGAATTAATTTATCAAGTCGCCTATGGAATATTCTGATAAATGACAGTTATTGTTAATGTTTAATAGTCACCTTGTTGTATGCCGTTGTGTGAAAGGTATAATAATAGTTTGCCTTTAATTTTCTTAACAAAATAATAATGGCACATTTAGGATATACAAATGATGATTTTTTAAATTTAATTATGATCCACGGTGAGTATAACAGAATGGTATCCAGAACTTGCCGTGTGTTTGCTGAGAGATATCCTGAAAAGCCTCGACCAAATCATAAAACTGTAAAATGTTTGCTACACAACTGTTCCCAGTTTAGTCAGTTTAAAAGTAAAAGAAATAAGCTCAAGAGCCATGTCGATAATGAGGATTTACAAATAGACATCCTGGGATATTTTGCAGCTCATCCAAATTCATCCTTAAAAGAGTCTATAAATGTTTGGAACTTGATGGGCAACACTTTGAACATTTGTTGAATTAACAAGCTAGTACCTTATTATCTTTGATAGTATCTGTATAATTGTTCAATGTTTAACCGAGTGTTTAACTCAATAAATTAATACCACATAGCCTATAAGAAAATTAATTTTTTATGACAAAAATGTATAAAGGTGATTTATTTGAAAACTGCAGGAGATAGGTATAGGGAATAGTAATACATATCGATAGTGGACAACGTATTCTTCTAAAATTAATAATCACATACAGGGTGTCCCATTTGAAAATAAGGAATTACGCGAAGATTGTGAATTCCGTATCTACTCCAATTTTGACAGCACCCTGTATAATAAAAAAGGTAACTTCACAGTGTAAACGATAAAGCGGTATGTGGTGAATAGTTCCTAGGAAATTTAAACTTTTATTCAAATTACATTAGAGGATATTGAATTTTATGTACATGGTAAAAAAGTGTCATTTTCATATAAAAAACATTACAACTCAAAAACGGTTCAAAATAGGTATAGAGAAGTATTAACAAAAAATGTTCAGAATAACGTAAATATTCCTAAAATTTAAAAATATACAGGGTCTTCCATTAAAAATTACAAAGTTATGTGTTCCTTCCGGTATAACCGGAAGTAGAATGGTGACGGCAATATTTTCATTGAATAGCTCATTATTCAAAACCTCTTCATACCAATTTTCATATTTCAGATACCTTTAGTTCTCGAGATATCTCTAATTGACCGTTTATCTGCCGCACCCTGTATAATAATTTAGTATTGTTTTGCTGATTTGTTACGAATTAAAATGTTACTATTAGTATTGCAAGACCCACTTTTATATTCAAAAATTTTATTGATGACTTTATCACGCTTACATAGATGACGCTAAAATTAAAAAAAAATGATATGACGAATCGCCCATTTAAAAATGAAAATTGACGGGTTTCGGGATTTTCCCAAAATAGTTTACAAAATAATGAATTTATTCTTTTCATTTGTACCATACTGTATGTATCGTTGCCTATATGCACTTTTTCATTTTATATTATTTTTTGTTATGTTATTGATTTTATTTTTTATCTATGTCTAGTTTCATACATCACTATTCTAATTGAGATGCTCTCTAAGAAATTATCAATGTAAGTAATTTGTAAAATTTTAACGAGAAAAGAAGAGATTTACAAAAATTGCAAAACCTAAACATTAAACTTTAGAGAGTTGTTTCATATTTAAAACCCACTCTGTATATTTAAATTAAAATGATACTTCGACGACTATGTATAAAATTATTCGTACAAATTTAAACCGATCGACCGCATTTATTTTCCAATAAAATGCAGTAAACACCGTCCCGGTGTTTTTTGTTAACTGTTAGAAAAAACTGCTTTACGAATTCATAACAAAGAATGTTGTTCATTGTGTATTAAGACGCGTCCACATTATGTCGAATGTTGTCGATCGACAAGGTCGATCGACAAAGTCGATCCAGTGTGGACGGTCGCCCGACATTGTCGATCCATGTCGGGTCGAATCGAATGCAAACCCGGACCTGGTCGGTACGGATAAAAGGAAGTCGAATCGACATAGCTAGTTTGGACGTGTCGAAGCATGTTGTTCAACATTTCCTAAACGTAGTCATTTTGGTTAGTTTTGTGCGCTGTGTAGTATCTCAATATGGATTGGAATGAGGAGCAAACGCTAACTTTCATTGAAATGTATCGTGATTGTCCTGTATTGTGGAACCCTCGTGAAAACGGTATAAAAATAAAAACAAAAGACATGATGGACTTACTGAAATTGCAGTTTCTTTTGGAATTGACAAACAGAAAGCGCGCCACTACAGCATCTTCTTCATCACTCATAATTGAAAATTGTAATGACGCAAAACGAATTCAAAGTATTTTCAGTTTTGATGTCGGCGATGTGTGTCGGTCAACACGTCCACATATACTGACGATGTGGACGAGTTGAAAGTCGAACATGTCGAATGAGATTTGTCGATCGACCTTGTCGATCGACACCATTCGACATAATGTGGACGCGACTTTAGACATGTATTAGTAGTTAGTGTTAAGTAGTGAATATTGGATATTTTTGGTGTTCTTCAGGTAATTTTTGATTACATATTTCATTTAAAAGTATACATTTTTAATGTTTGATACTTATTAGGTATGTTATATGACGTTTATATTTTATATTTATACGTTTATACTTTTAATTTATTACATAATTTCAACTAGAAATTTGTTTTATGTAGACACAATTCAAAAGGGATTTCATGAATAACGAAAATGAATTTGGTCGATGAAAAGAATATCTTATATCAAATAAAATCGAAAAATAAAAAAATTGCACAACAGAAATATAACATTATATTACTCGACAGGTTCCATAATAGTAGTTTTTCTGCAGCCGTCCCGAAAATAGAACTTTCGGTATGATTTATTAAATCGAAACTGAAACTACACAAATCGTACCAAAAGTAGCTATTTTCGGAATTTTTTTACTTTTGGGACGATTTTTTACTTTCGGAATAATTTTCAATATCTAGTATGTAGGCGGCCATTTACGGATTTTTTTTTATTATGACATCGCTTGACAAAATAAATTTGTTGATAGTTCAACTGTATTTTCAATTTTCCGATCCAGAAATGGAAATCAAGTTGTCGTGACGCTGGCTGTGGTTCGTCTGAGTTGAGAATGTGATGGCAATCGCGGGTCGGTAAATGGAAATGGTCGATTTCGGTTTTTAGTGATGGTTAATAGTAAAAATGGAGCAGTCCAAATGGTATTGGGATGG
The DNA here is from genome assembly GCA_910591695.1 of Galerucella pusilla. Taxonomy (NCBI): domain Eukaryota; kingdom Metazoa; phylum Arthropoda; class Insecta; order Coleoptera; family Chrysomelidae; genus Galerucella; species Galerucella pusilla. The sequence goes on along the minus strand of CAJUYI010000635.1, from coordinate 100,558 downwards.
AGATTGCGTCGTGGATGGATCTAAATGTAAGTGTTTTAAATATTTTCTTGAGTCGCCACTGTTTACTTCTACTATTTTATGCATAACTAATAATATAATTATTTGAAGCTACTCTTCGTCAGCAACCTTTAAACATTTAATTTGCTGCTAAATATACAGTATGGTCCAAATAAAAGTAATAAATTCATAATTTTTTAAACCGGCGAAAGACGTGCAGCCAACTCTTCCTTAGTGGCAGCTCGTGAACTTTTTAAGGGAGAAGGCTGGATATAAGAATATTCAGCCAGTTAATTTAACCTTCGCGCAGCGACCGTACCATAGCTACTTCAGTGACAAAATTAATTGTTGCTCAGCAAAAACCAACGTGGAGGTATAGAGTTTATCTTGCCACAATTTTTTTTTTGTTAGCATAATGCATTGTGCAGTGCTATTTTATCAAAAAACTTTCTAGAACTAAGTTATCTAAAAGTGTATTGGAAAACTCTTGTGAAAAACATTCGAATAAGCTTTTATTAGTCAATTCGAAAAACCTTAATTCATGTAAATCGGAAAATCGAATCTCAATTTGACCTTTGGTATCTAAAATTTCATGGAAAAATTTGTTTATACCTAATGTTCCAGTTTCTTGTCTACCAAATTATGTTTTCCTTCTTTTCACGGGAAGAGGAGCCTCATCAGTTGAAACATTTTCCAATAAAATATTAAAATGAAATTCTGTATTACGGAAACTTGAAATTTTTTCAATTAGATGCTTCAAACGCTCTCTTGAATAAATTATATCAGTGAATTTATGTTGTAAAATTTGAAAAATAACATCTGTAGGTTCAAATATTAATTTAAAAGTATTGAGAAAAAACAAAACTCAATTATTCCCGCTAATCCTCTAAAACAAGCACGCACGAACCCACGCTCGTATTCTGTATTCCGTAGTTCGTATTGGTTCGTATATCATCGCAATTGATGGAAGCTAATCCTCCGGAGAGTGTTGCCATTTGCGCAAGTTTTTATGGTATAAGCTTTATATTCAAAGGTATAAGCAATTGGACTGGTAGAAACAACGGCAACTGTGTTGAGCAACACGTGTTTCAGAGAGATGTTTGTGGAATCTAGCCTTAGGGCACTGTTGTCAGATTGTAAAATAAGTAGTGAAAACGGGGAATTAGTAGTGAAATAAAAAAAAATTTAGATAAGCGGGAAATAAATTGAAGAATGATCAACAAAATATTTCTGGTGCTATTTGCTGGATAAAATGTTGAGGAGGCTGAGCCTCCTTCGAGGAGCCGCCACTGATCTTCCTGAATTATTTTTGAAATCTCAATGCGTATCTGTTCTTTGAGTTCTTTGAGCTTGTGATGTTTGACATTTTTTAAATAAAGCGCCAAGTAGGTAGTTTTTATTCGAATATCAACATTTACAAGTACCCATCTACCGAAAAAATGATATATACCTGCAAAATACAGTTGAAATTGTAGAATTATATCTTCTGTAAGTTCCTTGCGGCATTACTTATTCTTTTTCCTCTAATTTTTTGGAAATCGAACCACAATAATGTTTATTTTTTATTTCGACGTTTCGGTAGCGTTCCAGCTACCGTTGTCAAGATTAACTAGTAATAAAATAAATTTTGGTCCCTATCTGACAAAACGAAAAAAAATTGACAACTAGACAATCAATAATAGAATTATATTTGTTTCCTCACCCTTAACCGACACCGCGTAGCTTATAATATGTTTGTCAAACATTACATTCATATTATGCTTGACAATTTACCAAATTTTCATCAATTTCTGAATGCATTTTTAAAAGCAAGTTTTGGACACCCTTTTGATCTACGAGTCACGACTGGAGTCTAAGATTAGTATCACGAAAATGTGAAAAAATCAAAAAATGTATCAGAAAAATTATCAAAATCTACTGATCTAATTATTTATTAGAAGAAACTCGATTGTGCTTCACCTTTTCATAAAATATAATCCCCATAATCCCCCGATTTTGTCACCAAAAATCTACCCATCTGTCAAACTTACCATTCAACCACACATGAGCGGTGCTGGAAAGATTAGGCACTCCCTTATCGGTAGCCACTACTATAAAATGGTGAAGACTCGATTCTTCGTGATCCAATGACTGCTTCAAGTATATAGTCCCTTCATTTTCGTCAATAAAAAAGTATTCTTGATTTTTGTTGTCCTCTTTTAGAATGGAATAGACAATTTGTTTATTGATACCGGTATCGTTATCCAGAGCAGTTATTGTTAAAAGGGGTGTACCAAACTGAGCAGCTTCCGATATTGATACGTTATAATTTTCTTCTGTGAATTCTGGAGGACAATCATTAACGTCTGAAAAAAAAGTTTATTAATTATTATCAAATGTTGGGAAATTGGAGGTCAATCTAGATTGTGCATAAATTGAACTAAAAGTATACTGCTCAATAATAGAAGTGAATTATTTTAACTTGTCTTGTCTTGGCTCATCTTTTTAATTGAAAAATATGGGTATACTGTTTATATTTTTGACGTTTTTACCAATAAGTCTCAGTGGCAACTTAATTTTATAGGGGAGTAATAGATGATCTTAAAAAAAGTGGAACGCCACTGACTAGCTCCCCGGATGCCTATTCAAACTTTTTGAAAAACCACGCCCAATTTCGGCTAAGAAGTCGTTAAAATCGTTAAAAAAGCAAAATTTGTGAAGTTCCTAAGTTAAACGGGGTTGGTATATCTGCAAGATACAACTAACCATTATCAGAAGTGAAATTCAATATCCTTCGTGGCATATAGTCAGGGAAGTAGTTGTTGCTTCTCAGTGAGCGGTCTGATCACCTGCTTTTCAAGGCGCTATAATAGTATTAAACTATTTTATCTTTGACAGCTATTGATAACATGTGAAACTGTGATTAAGTGAATAGATATAGTTACTTACCTAGAAGAACAATCGATACAGGAACTTCTGCATAAACCCCAGATACGGAATCGGTGGCTCTTATAATGAGTTGAAATAGGGCTTGCTGTTCATAATCTAGTTCATCTACTACCGATATTACACCTGTTCAAAATATAATAATCAAGTTTTTGGAAATAATTGTTGCTATAACATTTCAATGATTACAACAAATGAGGCGCTTGATCGAAGTATCAGCGGGAAAACATCAAACATAAAAAAACCATCGTTTTGTATATATGGCACCTTTGGAGAAACATTGATACAATTGACTCAATTTTAGACCCCATGTTTAATTTTGTAATATTGATAAGAAGTGATAAATGGTATATTTAAAAAATTAATTATTTTAATTTTATTAGGTTGATAAAGAAAAATGAAAACAACGAACTATGTGCTGCACGCTTATTTTTGTTATTTTCCGAAAGCAGTTAAAAATATGGATTTTTTTCTTCCTTACTGTAAACCACTTTATCAGAAAAATGTCAATTATCGAATATAACTATTAGTTGTCATTTTCATAGCTTACTTTAATAATGTTATCTTTTCCATATTTACAGTAACTACTGAAACTAAAATTTACAACATTTAATAACTCAAAAACGGCACAAAGTAAGGGTACCTAACATATTATATATTCTTTTTTCTCTTATTTTTTTTGGAATCAAACCACAATAATGTTAGAAAGAGAAATTTCCAATAATCAATTACCTGCATTATCAGGATAGCATCATAAGTTTGACAGGGGGTGGTTAATTTATAATAAATAACCCTGTATACAATTTGTTCAGTGTTTCTCCAAAGATGCGATATGGAGTGACTCAAAACCATGGTGAGCCACCACATTGAGATTGCACTAAATAATACTTAACAAAGTAAAAATGCATCTTTTCTGAATATTTCACGAATAATCGTAAATTCGATTGCAAATAACTTTAGAAGAAAATTTATCATGATGCAATTAGCGTAAAAAATTTTTTGACTAAACTTAGCTGTAACCAAATTAATTAAAGTGGTATTTTTCATTGAATCCTTATTAATAGTGGACAGTTTTCATTCAGTTTGATGTTTCCTATAAAAGCGAGAGTTTTAATTAAAAAGCCAAATCGAAAATCAAACAAAAAAATATAATCAACAAATACGGCAAGCATATAAAAAAACAAGAGAAATGAAGATGTGAACTAAAAGAACTGTCTATTCAAGCATATCAGATCAATAGTTGAAGCAAACGGTCAAATTTCTTTTAAATTAATTTAAAAACTGAAATTGCTTCAAATATAGAATCCTTTCATTTACTTAATACTCACAAGGGCCTGTGTTAGTATCGGGGGCTGTGGAAAAGAAATTAAAATGTCAATAGGTGTACCTGTACTATTTCAAATATCTAATATCTAGATTATTTTAAACACACCTTGAAAAAGTTTAAGGATATTTTTAAATTCTGTACTATAATAGCATAAAGAAAAGTGGACAGGAAATGTTTTGATTTTAAAAATTTGCTTCGTACACTATTCGAAATAAACACTTGGAAAAACTTTTCCAATTTTCGTTCTTTTCAGTTTAACGGCTTGTAAAAAATTAATCATGAATCTACTGATCAAATACTTTTTAATGTCTACTTAAACGTCAAAATGTAAATACCTACAACCTGGAAGATTGCAGTGCTTTGACATTTTTTGGTATATTTGTTATATATATGTCCTTCAATAGCTGAAAATTGCCAATTATCATGGAAAAACAAATTATGTACAGAAATAATCTCTCAACTTAAAATTTTGGACTAGTACACTTCGTAATCATTTTACTTTCACACACACCCAAAGAAAAACAAAACCACCATCACAGGTTTTGTTGTTATAGCGGCAACAGAAATACATCATCTGTGAAAATTTCAACATTCTGACTCTAACGGTTCATGAGATACAGCCTGGTGACAGACAGACATTCAGACAGACAGAAGTCTTAGTGATAGGTCTAGTTTTTCGCCCTCTGGACACGAATCCCTAGAAAGGTACCAGGCAGCCGTCCACATTTGACCATTTTCTAATGTATTTCAATTAATTAATTTGAATTCACATATTCCATTAGTATTTTAGGGAACATTTTTTATTCTACACATCCTTAAATTTTTCCAATGTTTGTTTTTATAGTTCAAGCTTAAACCACCTCATATATTTATTTTATTTGTTAGGTTTCTATAATTAGTTTTATTTATTCTATCCCATCTACCTTGCCTTGATACAACTTGGATTGATTTACATTTATGTATTACATTCTCTATACAGATTGAATTGGGATTCAGTAACTAAAATCCCTCTGTATAACCTTTTTTCCGCTTTAATAACCAATAAATTTTCCGAATACAGCGATGCTGTATTTTTATATGAAAGTTCCACCTATTTGGTGGTAGTAATCCGCAATTCCTTCCAGGAAAACCGTTCCGCACTAAAACTAAAACTTACCTGTGTTGAAATCAAGAGCAAATTGCTCCATCTCGTTTCCTTTTACAATGCTATAAATCAGTTTCCGAGACAGTGGTGATTCGGCTTCGATTGAAATCGACAGTGGAGAATGTAATTCAACATTTTCTGGAATTGACTCAGAGTAAAATTGCTTTTTGAAAACCGGCATAGACCTGTCTATCACCTTAATGTGAACAGTTACATCCGTCCGACATGGTGTTATTCCTAAAAAAAAAGAATTTAAATGGAACTCCTTCAAATTGATTATTATAAAATAATCCCTCATGAGTGGTAAATACATTTTGGAATATTTCAAACCAAAAATAAAAGCACATACATAGGAACAATCAAGCGATTGAGGAAACAATTTTTTGGAGCTTGAAACTTAATCTAAAAGGTCATATGACTTATTTCGTTCCGGTTTATTTTCGTCACATAGTCTGGCTACTGGAAATACTTCATCACATTTAAAAAGAGCTGATGCACTGGATATTCTCTTTTCGGGATATCCTTGTAGGATTGTACGTTTAGCATTACGTGCAGCTCGTGATGAATTAAACTTTACGTCGGTAAAGGGGTTGAATAAAATATTGAATTCTTTATAATATTTACTTTGTAGAATTTTAGCGATGGTGTTCCAAATTGTTTAAATTACCACTTCTTTGTAGTAGGAAAAGTAGGAAAGTTTCGCCAGATTGATGATTAAGTCGCAATTGTTTTAGCAGGCACACATTTATTAACAAATTGATTAATTTCATTGTTCGTAGACTTACCGAATCGACTCATTGTTACAATTTAATAATTGGATAAGTCAAAATGTCAAACTATTTATTTTGGCTTCTGATTAAAAAGTGGATACTCAAGTGAAAAAACCACTAGTGCATTTGTTGGGGATAATATCCCTAGTGCATTTAATTTTTCCACAGGAAAAATTAGATTCACGAGGGATTGAAATATTGGCCAACTGTTTTAAGCTATTTTAGACTATACCAATTTATTGAACAATATTTTCTGTAAGTCCCTTGTGGCATTACTTATTCTTTTGTCTCTTATTTTTTGGGAATCAAACCACAGAATGTTTTTTATTTTTTATTTCGACGTTTCGGTAGCGTTTCAGCTACCGTTGTCAAGATTAACTAGTAATAAAATAATTTTTGGTCCCTATCTGACACAACGAAAAAAATATGACAAATTCTGCGCAGTGATTTGATTTGATGATAAATATAACATTTTCAAAAATTTCGTTAAGTTATGGAACCGGAAAATTTGAAATAAGTATTAGGTATTTATTAATTTCCACGGCTGCTCATGTCACTAAGCGAATATTAACTTTAAAACAGAACGAGAAGGAGTGTTTTACATTGTACAAACAAGCATGTTTTGAGATTTCCTCGATTAACATTTCAATCTCTCGTTTATTCCAAGAAATATTTTTCAACCACTTTAATACATAACCACAAATTATCAAGATTAATGACATTTTCATAGAACATTTTCATCGTGAACAGAAACACAAACAGTAAATCAAATTGTTAAGAAAATAGAACATGTTCTATTTCGATTGTGGGTACATTTAAAATAGAGTTTTTGGATGCTGCATTTTCTGGTGACTGAAATCTTTGATCACGCAGGAAAAGTAAAAAAGTCGTTAGGACTTAGTTCGGGACTATATGGAGGATGGTCCAAATATTCGATGTTTTCTTGTTTAAAAACTGAATTGTTTTTTGTGCTGTGTGGGAGCTTGCATTGTCTTGGTGGATGAGCATTCGTCGATGGCGGTTGTTTTTTCGAAACTTACTAATGTACAAACAAATAGATATGTACCAATCAGCAGTAACAATTCTTGCAGAGGAATTGTTGCTTTTGAAAAAAATGTCGCCACTATCTTTTTGTAAACACGAGAACGGATAACTGTCGTCGGTTTTGGTTCATCCTAGACCAACCAAACAGCAAATTTGTTAACTGATGTGGAGCTTCAATGCCGAAAACAGAAACCAACTCAACAACTTGTTGAGACAACTCTTAGAAATGTTTCTGGATTAATCCAGTTTAGGTACAGCTTTAAGCAAAGCGGATTGAAACTTTAACGTTCAGTTAAATAAACATGACAGTTAATTTTGACATTTGTTGATAGGCGCTTACTATTCTGTTATATATATGCAACAGTTATGATGAATCTATTATTTAGCGCTCTGATATCAACCAACTACGTGGTTTTGGTTAACAGTGTGCAAACGATTTACCGTCTAGAATAATCGATGTTCGTTAAAAACAAAATTGCTGGCTCAGTTTTCAACTGAAAACATTATAAATATACGGCTCTTACATCATTCTGGCAAATATAAAGCCGTGAATTAGGGAAATTAGAAAATTAGAACTCAAAAGAAGGTTAATTTATTCTCCTACACACACGCAAAAGGGTCTGAAATACAAATTAGTATACCAGGGTTGTTGACAGCTATTGTATTAAAGAAATTCAAACATGTAAGAATGTAGAAAATAGGCATACCACAAAGTGGCGGAAATTAAAATAATGAGGATAATTAAGTATATTCCGAGTAACGTGAAAGAAGGTGAACGAATATTTCAATGGTAAATGTTACGAGGGGATCTAGAATACTAATTCCAATAAAACAACGGACGACTGATACATTTTTTTTATATAGTTACCATGTGTTCATTGATTAATTATCGATCTGAGTTTTATTGTTTAAGCAGTTTTTGTACGAAACTGAAGCTTTTAGTGGAATATCGAAAACAAATTGAGCAAAAATAAAAAGGAAAACGTTTAGATGAAAGTCAAACCAAAGTAAACCAGATAAAAGATGCGACTACAAAGAATTAAATTTGGGAAAGTATGAATAATCGATTACATAAAACAGGAAGTAGTGAAAATGTAAATCAAAGGAGTAGAAAAGATCTTATTTTTTGTATGTTTGAATTTTAGTCACACCTTTTATGGGTTTTATATAGAAAAGGGATGAGCTGAGGAAATATATTTATAGGAAATACCCATCTTAGTTTCATACGAGCAATCACATCCTGAATTTTGTCGCATGCATTTAGACACTCCCTGTATATATGCATACATAGATTTAAATATTTACGTCAAATTTACCTGGACTATTATGGAATAACCAAATTCGACTGCCCCAATAAAACGAAACCAACAATCTCTAATCCACTTGGAATAATAAAAAGTGATTATAAATGAAAAAAGAAGTTGTTGTTTTCGGAATTGAAGTTTGGAAAAAAAAGCCGGCGCATAGACCTGTCTATCATCTTGATAGGTATCGCAGTATTTGTTCGACCCGACATGATGTTATTCATGAAACAAGTTGTAATTTTGGAAAATCTGGTTACGCCGGGTCGACAATCATCGATATTATCTAAGGTAAAATCGGGAGCATGGAAGATAGATGAGTGACGGAATTCAGTAGGTTCTATAGTCGACTTGGTAAGACATTATCAAGATAAATATTAACAATTCCCTATGTTAATACACCACAAGGAACATACAGGAGATAAATATTAACCTATTATAAAGAAGGAATATTAGAACAAAGAAATTTAAACTAAATCGAAGTTTCGTCGACTTCTTGACGGCGTTTGATACCATAAAACAAGCTTAATCTTAATGAAGGTATACTAAATTATTATAAATACATACACTATCTGCAGGGTGATTTATTGGACAAGTAACATACGTTAACTGCAGATAGGGGACACCTAGGCGATCTCAAAAACCCCATACTTGATGGGTATTACTATTTTTATAACCAATATACAGGATGTTTGATACATGAATTATGTCTAGAATTTTCTGAAGAATCCAAAAAATAAATAGTATATAGGGGGTTGCATTTAAAATAAAATAAGTTGGTATTGGCCACTGTCACATGACACACCCTATATGCTATTTATTTTTTGTAATAAAAAAGTGTCCAAGCGCTTTTCCCAGCACGCCCTTATTTATTTGTTATCGAATTTATTCCATTTGGCTGTTTCACACTGTATAAGACTGCTCACACAATATTTTTCTGTTAGGGGGCGTCCATTGATTACGTGAGGCATTTTTGAGAATTTTTCGACCCCCTCTCCCCCCTTGGTGAGGTATCGTGAGATTTTCCTCAACTCCCTTCCCCCCCCCTTAATCTCACGCGAAATTCTTCAAAACCTTTATTTGGATTGAAAACGTGTTGGATTATTGAGAGAAAAAAAACTTGTTCTATTACATACTTTTATTGAAGACTAGCATGGACTAGTATTTGTGAATATTAACGTATTTTTTTTCAAACGCAACTTTACACCGCTTTCTGCGAGAAAAATAATTACGTGATATTTGCCAAGAATCCCCCTACCCCTTAAGTGAGATTTGGAAAGATTTAGCTTGACCCCCTCCCCCCCCTAGAACACCTCACGTAATTAATGGACGCCCCCTTATTAGTTTTTTTTGTACTTAAAGTCTGAATATTCAATTATTTTTGTTACGCTGTTTTAACCGATATGGCAGATGTCATTTTTGGATAATTTATTTAGTAATGTTGAACGAGTAACAACCAGTTTTTCTCGATACATATTGTATATAAGGTTCCTTATTGCGTTTTAAACGCTATCTGGTAATTCTTTAGTTTTTGGCTTAGCTCGGATATAATTAAAATCCTAATAATAGTATGAAAATATTAATTATTAAAATAACGTTTCAGTACTGCTCAAATTTCCGACGAACAGATCACCTTATTGCTATAACTTTCTAATCTGAAAGTGGTAAGCTTAGAGCAATCGATTTAAAATATTGCTTTACAACAAATTAATAATGAATATTCACTCACCTTTATCATATGCAGCGATCAATAACTCATATTCCTTATTATGCCCTTCGAGGTTCTGTTTAATTTCAATATTTCCGGAATCTCTTTGAACCTTAAACAATTCACCATGTCCTTTGATAAGTTCGTATCTAACTTCACCATTTTCTGCACTATCCAAATCAATAGCATGAACTTTAGTGATTGTACTACCCTTTTCGTCATCAACGGATACAACTGCGTAGTACGGTAAGTTAACAAACATGGGACAATTATCGTTTATATCCAATACAGTGACGTTAACAATTACGTGAGTAACTCGTGGACGTTCTCTTGATGGCATTTCACTTCTTGCTTCTACTATAAGTTCGTAATTATCCTGTTTTTCCCCGTCGAATTCCGAATTTTAAATCCCACTGATTTATTCACCATCGGTCAAACATCAGGAGTTATAAGAACAACGGGGCTGGAATTCGACGTGTTCGTTTAGGGAACTGCCTAGAACGTTTACGACGCAAACATGGTGAATTTTCGTCGAGTTTTCTATAACTGTACCTTCATATACCGATTTTTGAAAAATTAACCCCGAATTATCGGACGCGTCTACTCTAACATAAACTTTAGCAACGTTAGAAAACTTTCCGTCGGACACTCTCACATGTAGTCTGTAGGAAGACTTTAAATTTTCCGGTTCGGCTAAGGTGATCAAACCAGTTTTCGAATCTACGTTAAATATTCCCAGTTTATTTCCTTCTATGATGTCGTATTTTAATGTACCAGTTTCTGGACCGTCTGGATCGGTAGCATTAACTTGTACGACTGCTACGTTCTTATATAACGGTAAAAGTAACGTTACGTTATAAATAGGGTTAAGAAAAACTGGTGGGGAATCGTTTACGTCGAGAATTTTAATGTCGACTCTTGCTGTAGTATCCGATGATAATTTCGGTGTACCTAAATCGGAAACTTGTACATGAAATGTGAAGCTGCCGTAAGTTTCGTGATCTAATAGTTTGATGACTCTGATAGCGCCGGTGTTGCTGTCGATCTCGAAGTATTTTCTAGGAAGGTTCTCGATTATCGTGTATTCTAGAAGAGAATTACCTTCGGAATCGGCGTCGTAGGCTTTTATAACTAGCGGATCGCTTTTATTTGTTAATATTAATGATTGAATTGGTGCTGATTCACTTATAATTCCGTAATAATTGGATTGTAGGAATTCGGGTACGTTGTCGTTTTTGTCCAATATGTGGATGATTACACTGCATGTCGCCGAAATGGATGCCTGTAAGCAACACGAATAATAAATAAATATTATATAATAAATATTTGTTGAGTAGGAATTCAAAATTATGTGAATTATATTCAGGACATGGAAAACTAAAGCAAATGTTTATATTTATACTAATTTTCGTTTTCTAAAATATTTTTTATTCATTTTTGGGTCATTCCATGTCAGTTTTACAATATTGCGCAGATTTTGACAAAAAAATGGTGCATTCAACTGCAACTTCACGTGGCTTTTTCTTATGTGGAACGGAATCTACATTCGAACGAGTGTCTGAGAGAGAAATGGCGCGCAATTCAAACATTTTCGGGCAAGGCTTAACGAGGCATGGCGGCTTTTACAGAAGTTTGACAGCATTCATCTACTATGCACTGATGATAGCACAACTATACCGAAACCAATCTGCGAGCTATGTGTATCTTTTAATTACGAACTAAAAGGATTGAGTAAATCTAGTGGATCATAGTGATATATATGTATCATTTAACGATCATAGTTAGGTCTATGGACTATGGCGTAAGGGTCACTTATCACTACTTAGAGATAAATTATGTTCTTCGAAAAATATTAGAAAACAATTTATACAAATAGCACCAGAAAACTACATTTTGGAACTAGGTTTGGTTGGGTTTGTGGTAAGTTGGTCTATAAGGCACTCAACTGCGACTCGTAAGTCTATTTTGGCTCATACCTATTTATATTTCACGTAACAAATTCAGCTTCTTAACGAAGCCGATTGCAGTTTGTTTGATGAATGATATTTCAGGTCCGAGGGCAAGAGAGTGACCCTGCCAAACATCAGATATCTGATTCGAGTCGCGGCGGGGCAGGCACAAATTATATGCTCTGGTGTTTCATCATCTTCCAGACAGAGACGACAAGTCGGATCTTCCGACAGTCGAAGTCTCAGCATTTTAACGACCTGTTAAACATCGTAGGTAATGCCTGCTAAAGTCTAATATTTGTTTGGAAACATTTTTCGAAGCCTTTGAATGAACCAATCCTTGTATGTTGTGTCAGAAGTCTAAAGCTCTTCTTACTGTCCCAGTACTTAGTTTTTGTTGGGCAAAACTTATTGCGATGCCAATTGTACGTTCTGGTGCGATAAAGACATGAGCGGCACCCTCCCTTGCTCATATCCATCCATGCGAGAGAGGCTAGTGATACTCTAATTGTGAAACTAAGCAGATAAGAAAACACACAAGGTTCAACGCTAACTAACAGATTAACAAGGTTCAACGCTAACTAACAGATTAGGTAGTCCTCCAGCACAATATTGTCAACCTGCCAAAATCATGAGTTCTGAAAAGGTGTAAAAAGAATTAACAATATGCTTTTTGAGGTTAACGTTCACTTCAACTGTCGACAAAACAGATCTGTTGGTATGCTAAGCGATAGATTAAGGGCCAGTTGTATGAAGCATAGTTAACCTTATGTCTATGGTTAACCCATGATCACAGCTATTAGAGTGTTGTACGAAACGTAGTCAAGAATTATTTGAGTTAACTATACAATTCACTGAACCACCAAAAATGGTGGTTTAACTAAAGTTCATGGAATAAACGTCAAATTCTGATGTGACATATCTTATAATTGACTGTCATATACTATAATTTTACAACTTTTTATTGTTTACAATGGAAAACGTGGATTATTTTGAAGAATTAACGGATGATGAGGATTTTCTAGAAATGATAAGAGAAGTAGAAGAAGGTTTACTTGGACGGAAAATGAATTTTTTGATAGATTCAGAATATCAAAAGGCACTGCAAGTATCTACATCATCCAATTAATTTTTTTATATGGACCACCGCCAGTGCCTTGAGCATAACATTTTTCGTCAGCATACTTTTTCTTTACTCTTTTTTTAATATTTCTATATTTATTTAAAAGCACGTAACTTGTTCCTTGTGTAGTTGCACTGATAGAATCAAATTCTTCAGCCAACTGAGGCCACAAATTTTTCTTATGCCGAGAACTTTCTGCATCCGTTTTCTTACACTCTATAACGTTTTTATACTTAGAAACTAGAGAAATCAACGTCGATTCTTCAAATGCACTAAAATTTGGAGTACGCTTGTTTTCTTTATCTGCCATCTTTCTCTCCACTTCAAAGAGAACACACAAAAAAGTTTTTAACGCTGATATCGGTATTTAACGCCAAGCACGCTTTTGATCATTGACTGTCATCACCACAGCACACCTCATCACACTGTCATTAATTAACGATTTCACAGTATACAAAAACTATGACGATTTTCCAAGTTATTACCAACAATATTGATAAAATGCTCGAATCTTACTAGAGATTCGGATAACCAACATGAAAATATTAATTTGACTGTAGTTCAACTGATCACAACACGAACACCTTTCGTACAACGATTGATTGATTTGACTATGGTCAACATGTGAACCTGGTTCAGTTGATCAATTGGTTAACTACGTTACATACAACTGGCCCTAAGACATCAAAATCTTACAGGGATACTAAATACCGATCGCGCAAGATAAAGCTTAATGACACTATTAGCATTTTTCCATACTAAAAATTATACTTACCATGTTTGTTGCTATCACAGATAAATTATAATACTTCATAGTCTCATAATCCAAGTATTTATTGGTAGTTATGACACCGGTACTCGGACTTATCAAAAAGGCATTGTCAGTATTTCCAGATAATATTTCGAATTGTAACGAAGAAGTACTTCTGACATCCAAATGTGCAACATAACTCCCCAACGGTTGATCTTCGTATATCTCAGCAGCTAGCTCGTTAGCCATAAACTTCGGTGGTGCATTATCGGCCATTGTTATCATTATATGCGCCGGTACTGTCGACGAGAGCGGTGGTTGTCCGTGATCTGTAGCCTTAATATGAAGAGTATATTCTTTAACAGATGTTAGATCCAACTCTCGAGCTATGGTGATGGTTCCCAGGTCGGAGTCGATACTAAAAACGTTACCGACGTTTCCGGAAATAATCGAGTAGGATATTCTGGCGTTTTCGCCTTTATCGTGATCGACAGCGTAGGCGCGCAGCACAGCGCTACCCACAGCGGATGATTCGAACACTTTTCCGACCAAAATTTTATCCGCAAAAGTAGGCGTGTGATCGTTATGGTCGTGTACGATTATGTGAACTCTAGCATAATTCCTCTTAGCCGGTATCCCGCTATCTTTCACCATCACCGTTAGAATGTGTTCGTTGAGAGACTCCCTGTCCAAGCTAGCAGCTAGTGATATAACACCTGTCATTTGGTTTAACATAAACGTCCGCAAAGATATCATGTTTTCGGCGGAATGGAAACTGTAAATCAAATTTTCGTCGGCGTCTTTGTCGGTTGCTTGTAGTTTAAGAACTTCCGTGTATAACGGAACCGCTTCTGATATTTCGACTTTATACAGTCGTTCTGAAAATGCAGGTCTGTTATCGTTCATATCCAGTACGGTTATGTTTAGTTGAACGTATACGGTATGGATTGAATCCGTAACGCTGATGTTCAGAAAATAGTCTTTGCGGATCTCGTAATCTAGCCGTTGAGCTATTAGAACGTTACCCACGTCTCTTCCTATAAAGAAATCGTTTCTTTCGTTTCCATCTGGAATTAAAAAAGCGTTTTTTTGATAAGTACAGGTTTTTTTGGAAGCATTTTAATACTTACCGACTATTTCATACCATAGTGTGTCGTTGTCTGGATCGACAGCTGATATAGTAGCAACTAATAAACCTATATCGTCACCTTCTGTTAATTTGACTGAAGCGGGTTGTTTCACGATTGGTGGGTGTTTGGAAGCGGTTAAAATTGGCACGGTTCGAACTAATACTTTGCAAACACTGTGTTTTTGTGGTTCCCCCATGTCGGATACTTTTACCTTAAACAAAAAAATAACTTATAAAAAAA
>CAJUYI010000635.1:62703-80149 GCA_910591695.1 Galerucella pusilla | reverse complement strand
AATTGCAATTTTAACAATGTTCCGGACTTCGGACAAGGTTGCAAAATTTCATAGTTTGTTTTTATACCATTCCCGACCTTACGTCAAAATTTGAAAACTTTTGGAATTATAATCAATTGATTGTCTTGACTGACTGAACTACATGTTAAGGGCATGTTAATACAGAATACAACAAACTGTACTGAGAGTTTTGGCAGTTGCCCTAACAGGTCACTGCCGTCTGAAAGTTCACCGCAAAAATCTCAAACCAGTGAAGAGGGGGAATCAGTGCTATTCTATGGAATGGCCAAAGAAACCTCCACTTACATACTTGCGGAATGCATAGAACTACAGAATCTTATGTAACCGCACAGCACACACACCTGCGAGGGACTACTGGATAGAAAAGGAAAACGGATTTCAAAAAAAACCTTCAAGGCATAGGACTAAAGGAGCTACTGGTATTTGAGACTTTTGTTAGGAACTGATTAAAAGAATTGGGACCAATAGATCTTTTTGGTCTCAGTGAAGGTGTCTCCCAAAGGAATTCAATCCAGCATTGTTTTTCACCCAACACCCTGTATGTACCAACATATATTTTGACTGTTTTGTGCAATAACCGTTACTTTTTAGGTAATCGTTGATAAAATTATTTTCATTTGACATAAACCCGCCTTGTTTGTTAATTACACTAGTTTATTTGATAATGTTCAATAAACCGAACTAGAAAACCCGCATCATACGCTTGAAACAAATCTATATAAATATTTTAAATTACATAACAACAATTTATTATATATTTTAAATCATTTTATAGTTATAGATTGCAGTGAAATAATTGTTTTAAGTTCATAAAAACGATATGTTCCATAAATACTACAAATGGCAATAAGTTTATCTGAATAGTTCAATTAAAATTATTTTATGTTCTATGTATGAAATGTTTTGGTTCATTGGCGTGCTATGAAAATGTGCACCGAATATTTTTATGGAATAATGAGTTTTCAATATTATTTAACATTTATTTTACAATATAACTAGTAAAGTAAAATGTTTGATTAGAATGTGTGGAAGATTTAACAATTTTTTTCGCCTATATCTTTGTTATTTTCGCTGTTCTAACAAATCTAAAAGCTACCGACGAACAGTTTCAAAATTGCACTGAAACGTGCGGTTGGTCTTTTGCACAACTGTCCTCGCTTCTAAGCCGTTATTCAGTTTGCTCTCAGTGCTCCATTTTGTTAGTTTATCACAAGTAATTTTTGGGATTTTCACAATGGATAGGAACGTCTAACAAACAACTTGTCATCAAATGTTACATAAAGCTTACGGTAGATTGGCTTATTTAAAAAAACGTTGGTGTGTGACAGATTTCAAAAACGGTTGAGATGTGAATGAAGATTTACCCCGCTTTTGCTGGGCATCAATATCTTCAACTGAACTTAATGTCGTTAAAATAAACGGAATGGTAACTTAAAACAGTCAACAGATGTCAAAGATAATAGTTAAATACTATTATAACGCCTTACAAATTTGAAAATTACTTTTCAAAGAGAAGACCGTTCGTTAAGAAGCAACACCTACTTCCCAGGCTGTATGCCATATTGAATTACACTTCTCATGATCCGGGGTTAGTATACCTGCAAGATATGACCAACCATTCTGGTTTTTAATTGAAAGGGACAATATCACTTGTAGACCAGTTTCGACATATTTGCTCCTCATCAGTATAAGGTAGATATCATGCGTCCAGGAGCTCTGAGAGCATTCCATACTAGAGACAATTCAAAAATCACATCAATACATTATCCTCAGTAAAGGAAATGTTGAGAATGCGATGATAGCGCCAAACCCTCATCTAACCACAAATCAAAATTCTATATTGATTGCTTGAGAATTCATGCCCCAATTTCGTATATGGTGATGAGACATGAGTTTACAAGTTTAATATGTAAACCAGTCAACAAGCATCGGCATCTCGCATCCAGCTAAGCAGAAATAAAAAAGTGAATGTGGAGTTGATAGCTTTTAGCGATCAGGGCGGTGTTCAGAATTCTCGACAGTGGATAATAGTATATTATTATAACGGTATATTATTCAACAAGCATAAAATTATGGCTATATTATTCACGAAGGTGCGTGGCTGAGAAAATGGGATTTGATCTAGGACATGTCCACATGAGGCCATAATGTGATGTGATAGAGAAAGGGAGAGACGTGCAGGCATCATGCTTGCCAGGAGAGCAAGATAGGCGTAGACAGCCAAATCTTGAGGCTCACGAGTGAGATGGGTAGCTGTACCCCAGAGCCGAACTATGTTAAGTCACAAAACTACGTTTTGAGAAAATCGCGTTTGAAAGTATTTTTCACACAGTTTTTGCAGTAACTTGAACAAATTGGGTCGCATATATGTGAATTTCGAAATCTTGAGTTATCTATATGTCTTTCAGAACTGTCTGATGGTAGTGTTCTTGAAAAATGTACTCTAACTTTTTTTTAAGGTGACTTAACATTGTTCACCTCATGGAAAAATTTTAATGCCGGACTTGAAATATATCATGTCCAGTGGAGTTGAGAATAAATGAAGAGCAAACAACGTTAAGAACCAAAATGAAATATATTTTCAATACAAACATGGTAATAAATTATCGAAATAAAGGAAAATGCTTATTCTGATTCTTCTCCACCGTGTGGCAAATTACGATAATAATCGTGGAAAACCTTCGGTATCCATGGTGATAGTTTTTGGAGGTGTTCATATTTTTTAGTAGGGATATTTTCCAGTTCCTTCCGAATTTTGGGAAGAATCTCGGGTACGGAAGATGCGTTCATGGTGTTCCTCATCATTGTGAATGTGAAGAATTCATCAGTGAATTTATATTTTTAAAAGAGTACTCCTGGATTTTCTTGTCTTACTTGAAGATGAACACATTGGAATATCAAAGAGCTCTCTCCTGAATCCGCTTTTTTTATTAAAATAAAGGAAGAACTGTTGCCTTCACAAAGACTTTTGAAATTCAAAAAGTCATCTATCTCCATTGCAGTCACATTGAAGGCTTTTTTTGTGCCACATAACCTGACGACATGTTGCCAGTCCCATGGTGTGATGATTCTGAGTTGAGAGATCTTTTCTCTTTCTCGCTCGATGATTGAGTGATCACCACCAGGCTCTAGGTGCGTGTGGCCTCTGGCCAGAAACTTGTGACTTATTTTCCTAAGTTTTGGTTATGTTTCAGAATGAAGAAGTATGACATCAACATTTGAACATTCCTGTTCTGCGACGGGCAATTGTCGGACCAAATAATTAATTCAATATATTACAAATTTTTGACCATTTGAATAAACAAGATGCCACTTCGTTACCTCCACGACCGGGAATGCTTTCATCCGACATCATACAATAGGCTTTCTCATCAGTTGCATCATGTACAACTAAGTTATACGTCCAAAGTTTTAAACTATAAAAACTTTGAGAGTTATGGAGATCGGGAGTTGGAACGCATTTTTGTATATCCATCATTACAACTTTTTCCGTAACGTTCTCTTTCGAATGTTGTTTGTCTGCTTTCTTCATTTTATATCGATTACTTGCGTCTTCAAGATGACTGTCATATTGATCTTGGATTGTTGTTCTCTCATCTTGGTCAGTGGCTTCTTGCATTCTTATCTTGAATTTATCGCATTCATCGCACGTGTCATTATCTGGATTTTTAAAAGAAAAATTGAATTCATGGTTGAATATATCAGAATATAACCATTCCTTAGTTATGTGGACTTAACCTAGTTCAGCGGCGTATACTCTCTGGAAGGTGAACTATATCAAAATCACTTAACATAATTTCACTCCGAGAAGACTTTGGACTTAACGTTATTCAAAAAGGTCCAACTTCGTCGTTAAAGCCTGTGAATAAATGTTGGAAATTGCAAACGAAAGATACAATATATCTCAGGGACTTACCATATTTAACTCATTTTTAGCAAAAATGGACTTAACATAGTTCGGCTCTGGGGTACAGATATGTAGGGTGCTACCAGAGAGGAAGTACCGAAATGAATGAAGGAGGAAATGACGAGAGCGTGGATGAGGATGAAGGCGCGCTAAAAGGAGCGATTGGATGGACCAGAAATTCGGGAAGGTGAACTACTTCTTGGCACAGGTGGTCAATGGACATGGGCCGAGAGTAGGGTATCTGAGCAAGATTGGGAAAAGAGAAAATGGAGTATGCAAGAGGTGTGAAGTGGAGGCATGTGTTTAGATGCAGCACCGAGAGAAGAGTTATTTATAGACAAATAAACTGATTTGTTTGACCCCCCTTTGTTTAATACTAACATTGCTTATTCAATATTAAGAAGCCATATTAACGTTAAAAGATTGGGAAATTTTGATATAAAAAAATGATTTATTCGAGTGTAATTTCTTTAATGTGAAGAAATTTGTTCTTCTCCATGCACACCTTTATACAATTGTTTTTCAGAAACTATAAAAGTTTACGAAGCACCATATAATATTTTGTCATAAAATATAACGATGCTATTTTGGGTAAAAATTGTTTTCCTTACCCAGAAAAAAACCTAACATCTTGAATAATATTCCATCACTTTAGAATAACAAATTAAATTTTCATAGTAAATCATTTGAAACTTTTGACAGAGATTTACATTTTTTAAATAAGCCTATAGATTATTAGCCTCAAATAACATCTACTCCATACCGAAAAAATAAGTATTTGAGTATATTCGTATATTTATTGTTACAAAAAAAACTTCTTTACTCCAAATCTCATATTTCTTCACACGTAAGAAATCACATTAGCCCACAAATTATGTGGCAATTAATATAAAGAACTGTCACCCCACCCTAGCCTATTATTCAGAATCTTACCGGTCGTTTGGAGTGAGTCAGTGAAATTCATAGATAAAGGATATATTATGTGAAATTAGATGAGTTTGTGCAATTTTACTGATTATTGTAAAGTTTGTGGTTAAAGTGCTCTGGACAAAAATGAGTCTAATAATATAGAAATGAGTGAATTGTTAAACACATGCATGGCGATTCCAGAAATTGTGAAATCTCTTTGAAGGTAAGGAAATAAATGTTAGGTTATATTCAAGTAGGTAGAAGTAGCAAGCAAGTGAAATGTACTTCAAACATACACATTTCTCAAATAAACCTGTCAGATCTAGGTAGGTACTTCAAAAAACTACTATGCATGGGAAAAGCATTCATGAACACACTTACGGCTAGACAAAGAGTTATGTTTCAGATCATGTAGGTATGTTTAATTTTAAAAATGTATGCTTTCCTATTTTAAAAATGTAAAGTGTTCATTCTAATAGATCAAACTATTCAGTAACAAGTATTTTATTTCTATCCTGCATTCCTACTAAACAGTTTCATGCATAAATAGAGAAGACAATTAATTTTTATTAGATTTAAACATGTTTGTCATAAAAATACTGTCATTTTAATCCGTGTCAAGACTAACCATAGACACAATATATTGTTTATCAAAATTATGGTTCGGTTATGATGAATATGTTTAATTTTAGTAAAAATTGATAGTTTTCTCAAGAAACATTCGTTTCCAGCAAATAAATATAATTTGCTGGGACCATACATTTTTTACAAATAAAAAACATATCGTTAACCCAAACAATATATTTTTTTTATGGTGAAGAAATATATTTTACCGAGACAATACATTATTTTATGATAAAGAAATGTCATTCTGCCATAGAATAATTTATCTTATGATAAAACAATATAGTTAGCCCGCAAAAATTAGTATTTGTTATTGGAAAACTACTTTATTTAATTTAAATGCTTTCGAAGGTTAATATAACTATTTTGTCATTGCTCCCTAATAAATAATGTTCGAGACAAACATGATACATTTTCACAAGAATAAATATAATTTTCGATAGATAATTCATCTTATTAATGTCAATGAATATGGTTTTATTCATAGGTAATATTACTTTCCGAACTTGAAACAAATCCTTTCTTAACGACAAATTGAATATTACTTAGGCCATATGGAAAATCATATTTATTTGACATAATGAGATTTTATTTGTCACAAATAAATCTTTTTCTCGGTGAGGAAGAAAGAGGGAGTGCTGAATAACTTCAAGAAGAAACTAGGGGGACTGCATATTGGAAGAACATGGTGGAAATAGTGGGGGAGGAGGAATGAATGGAGATCAGTGGTGTAGTAAGGAGCATGATTAGGGAGAGAGGGACTTAATATAGCTTTAGAGGGGAGAAGATGGCAGAGAGTGTGTGAGAGACCTAGAGTATGCTAGGGTAGTAATTCCGAGACTAGTTTGAGATGAGTTTGGTTGGTAGACATCCCTTTGGGGATGAGTCCAATACTGTCTAGGTCTCAAGCAGTACCCATTCGAACATGAGTTTCCCAGCTTTTCCCGAAACAAGGACATAGAAATAAAAATTTTTGTGGATATCTGTATATCAACTGAAATTAATTTGCAGTCATTATTTACTTTTACTTCCAGTTTTCTCAAATCTGCACTTGTGTAGACCAGCAAAAGTAAAATATTTTTAGCGAAATTTTGCTTTATCTCGACTTCTCGCAAATAATGTATATAATTTTTTTAAACTTATTATAACGAATTTTCATTCCTTATTTATCTTCGAATTTGTTAAATTACCTTTGGTAAGCACCTAAAACATTCGCTTTTTATAATTCAACTCACGTCTCAGTTTTAACTTAGTTGCAATACCAACAAATATTTAAATTTTAAACTAAACCCACCTTGCCTATTTACTATTTGTAATCTTTCTAGATTTTATTATTCAATATTTACTATGTAATGTTGAATGTTTGATTATGGTGAAACAAAATGTAAGGTTAACATTCCATTCGCATTCCACAGCCATATTTAATAACAACTAGCGATACGGCGTTGAAGTTGAAAATATTTATTTGAAAAATTTTGATTTGTCGATTTTCCCGTATAACTTCATTCAACCAGACACATGAGCTGCTGTACAGGATTGTGGATGAAGTTCTTTTGTAATATTTTATGTGGAAATTGGGATCAAGAAAACATATAATGGAAAATGAAAAAAAACACTGCTTTCAATTTCTGTCGAAAATGGAATATATGACGCAGCTTGTATTTTAATAGATGACAGTTGACGGCTGCGGTATTGTAGAAGGTTATTGCTCGGAAAATTCACCGACTTATTGAACTGATTCATATTCAAAAATTTCATTCGTATTTCTCATCCCATCACAAGCCAAATTAAAACTACTTACATTAAGTTCATATTCCTCGCCAGCCAGAAGAGATTTTTGTGCATAGACTATCCCAGTACTGTTATCAATTTTAAATTTCGTTCTTCCTTTTCCAGATTTAATGTGGTAATTCAATTGTGCATTTTGTCCTATATCCCGGTCAAATGCCAAGACCTACAAAAAAAAAAGAATAACTGGGTCAGTTCGGTTCATAGAATACATATATACAGGGAGCATCAACGAATACAAATAAAAAACATGCATATATTTATATAGTTAAATTAATAAAAGAAAATTTTGTCAAATTCCCTCAGAGTACTCAATATTACTAATTAACTAATACTTTTTATATTTAAATAAAAATTCTGTTGTTTGCAAAGAATAAGCCGTAAGAGAAACAATCAAATTATACAATTGTTATTCAAAACGTTCAAAACATTTTTCCTACGATTACATAGGAAAGTGACATATATCGCACTGTCTACTTCTATGGAAAGTGGCTTTTGTCCACGACCACCTAATAATAAGTCAATATTTTACCTCCTAACTAAAGGTATATGGTACCCATATATCAACTGTCGTGAATTATGGTTCATAATACACTGTAGTGTATTATGGTTCATAATTCCCGACTAGAGATGGGGGTACAATATGAAATAAACTATTAAATCTGTGTATTTTTTTTCAGGAAATTTGTTTCGGACATATATCGTATCTATAAAATATTGTAATTTTTAGTATTGATACTTTTCATAACGATATTTTCTAATATTAAGTATTTCAAAACAATATATTTATAACGGTACGTTGTATTGATACTTT
Organism: Galerucella pusilla; assembly: GCA_910591695.1. Lineage (NCBI taxonomy): Eukaryota > Metazoa > Arthropoda > Insecta > Coleoptera > Chrysomelidae > Galerucella > Galerucella pusilla. The sequence continues at coordinate 72,086 of CAJUYI010000635.1, read as the reverse complement.
CTACAGTATCGCCCATCTTTATATATGTCAAATTATTTGAAGTAGCTGCCACAACATTTTGAGGTTAGTAATATGCCAAATCGCTACTGACTTTTATTTGTTAATAAATAAATTAAGTGTCGTGGACAAAGTATAGTATTCTACTCGCAATTTATGGCCATAATTCACTTGAGTGACTTGCGCCCCTCGCCTGCGGCTCGTGACGCAAACGTCACCCATCGTGAATTATGGCTATCATAAATTGCTCGTTTAATAATATACTATTATTCATACGCGTACGGAAAAAAAAGCTGCCAAATGAAATTTAATTAAGATTGACCACTGGCAAGTTGTCAAATATATAATTTTTAATTAGATTTACCTATGTAATATCTAAATTTGAAGCGATCTATTTGAAAAGTGAAATTTTTGTCATTTTCTAGATTAAAAAAAATTTAGGGCGCGGTCAAAGATCGAACCTGCGTACTCTTCATCAGAAGTCCGATGTTGTACCAACTAATCCAAATCACCTGTTATAATAGTAGGAAAATGTAATCATCTTGAAAGGTATTGATGATAAGTATGTATGAAGTATGATGAACAATAATAATTTGACTTTCAATTTCTATAATTATCCAACTAATTAATAATTGTAATAACCTACCTATATTATATAGTTAAACTACTTGAATTTTTGTCACTATTGATACTTATTGTTAATTTTGAAGTCAATTATGTTTACTTTAATTGTAACATTTTGTTTATTAATATGTCAGATGTTGATTACACATTATTTGATGAAATTATCACGTGATCGTAGGAAAAATACTGTACATTACTCGTGCGAAAGTGATTTTTCACATTTGTGTGATTGTCACACTCGGCTTATGCCTCGTGTGAAAAATGCCACTTTCCGCACACGTTATGTAATATACTATTTTTCTACTAGCGTGCGGAAAAGTAAATTTGTCAAGTTTTTGGGGAGTATACTGACATTTGAATATTTAAAAAATATATTTGTACGATTGTATGACTGTATGACTGAGATGACTGAAAAATTAATAAATTTATTATAATTTCGCTATAATTTTTAATAAAAAAAAAACTTATTTTTCAATCATTTTTTAATGGCCCTGGTAGAAGCCTCATCCACTGAATGTCAAATAATAATAATTGATTTTTTGATATGTTTTTATTAAGAATTGTTCCTTTATGTTAACTTTTGGGTTTTTTCCGCAAGCTAGTAGAAAAAATAGTGTACCTAACCCGTGCGTAAAGTAACTTTTTCGCTCGCGATTGCTGGCCGAACTCGCTAAAGCGTCGTTCGGCTATCTGCATTAGCGTGCGGAAAACTATCACTTTCCGCACTAGTTAGGTGAACTACTATATTGCTTACGTCAATGACTGCCGTAATAACTTGATTTTTAATATCTGGACAATAGAAAATACCCCAATCATCTCGTGATACGGAGTGAATCTACCTGCCCGACACATAAATTTATGTTCACGATAATATTTTAATATTCCATGGTGTTTTGCAATGGTCACGAAAATCTATTACTCCGCCGCATTTATAAATGAACTATATACCTACCTTCAGGTGATATATACTATGTCTAGATACCTTCAGATGTCGACAAACACGTCAAAATTGACATTTTTACTTTTAGAGTCTGTGAAAACCTAAAGGTTTGATTTAGCGGAAAATGGTTTTGTACAAAAAATATCGATTTACATTAACTTTGTATTTAGTCTATTATATTCAGCAGATGTTTCAAACCTTTTATTAACTTAAAGTGAATATCAAACATTTTGAGAGCGGTACACGTAAAAATTTTCTTTTACGTTGTTCGATTTGGATTTTGCTTGACGTCTTCAAGTTAAATTTAGAAAATAATCTTCAAAAATGCCATATTTCTTAGGACGGGGAGAAGTGTCTGAGTCACATTCGAGCGGCAAACTATACCATAAACCCGCACTGATTATAATGAAACAACTCTTTACTGTTCCAATGCTCGATTTATTATATTCTTAACATTTCCAGATATAGTGGACGTAATATTTTTAATGCAGCTATGTAATCGTATAATATCCCCTTTAAGTTATATTACGGACTATGGCGGTAACATATCGAATTACTGTCGAACAAAGAGCCGACAACTTTAAGTTCGCACAATACCTATGTATATTGCGGCAAGTATACCTATTCCATTTTTATTTTCAATATCCGATCTAATTTAACTGCTTTTGTCAACAAAGTGTGTGAATGAAATCTGAATTTTATGTAGAAGAGTAGAGCTACATTTGCCAAATCTAATTAGAACACTTTTATACAATCTTAAGTCTACAAAATTTGTTTGCTCATATGTTCAATACTATCGCGGAGGTAATAACTCTTTCATTATTTTATCAAATTATTATAAAAATTATTTTTCCATTAAACATACCTACAAATAATAATTGGGATATTTGATAGTATTTTTTGCACCAAAGATTTGTGTTTAATAATGAAAAGTTGACACAAGCCACCTTGTTTTTAATTGGTTCAACAGAGCTGAACTCACCGCTGAGTTAACAAATGGAAATAGAATATTTTATAGGTTACGATAAACGGATTCCATGCGGAGCATATATAAATTTTGAATTATAAGGCAGTTCTTTATGAAATTTTACTTATTCAATTCTATTCCGTTTATTTCATTTCGTTTTGGAATATAATAAATTTGTTGAATTTCACTAAAATTTATTTACAAGGGTTGAATTTTGATCGTTTTAGCATTTTAAAACGGTACAGTAGGTACTCCATTTATATTTTGTTCAAATATACCGCTGGATAATAAATAATCCGAAAGTCCAAAGGAGTACTAGTAAAAGTTAACTGGAGAATCGCGATAATATGTAGAAATTAATGCCCGGTTGGACCAGCTAAAAACCGTCGTCGTTGAATCGGCCAATCAACCGTAAATCGTAGCTTTCGTGTTGCACCACCCAAAAGCTGTCCGTTAATCGATTGATTTTACGGATCGACTTAACCGACCGTTTTCGGGCGATAATTGCAAATACGGACCGTTTTTGGTAATATCCTCGCTATTTTTCTAATGACATTTGTTTGATTTTGTGGAGTTTGAAGGGATTCGGCAATATTTTCAATATTATTTATAGGTGGTATCACATTGCGATTGAAACATTACGGAAAATTACACATTACACAAAAGACCGAGATGTGATCCATTCAATTTATTTAACAGCAAACAATTTAAAGCAAGATACAGTTTCTGTAAAGAAACAGTAAACCAGCTATGGTAAATTATTGGAGAAAATTCAATACGATCCGAAAAAAATAATGAAGTGACTTCTATGAATCAATTTTTAATAACGTTAAGAGGTACTATGCCACAGATTGATTTCAACAAGTTCTCGGTGATCATATTATTAACATACATAGAAGCACAGTGTGTAGAATAGTGCATCGAGTAGGATACTACATAGCTTTATCAAGTGGAATGCCTAGAACAATGAAGACATTGGTGTGGTAAAACAGCAGTTTTAAAGTTGCTAGATTTCCTGGCGTTGTCTGAGCAATTGACTGCACCCATATAAAGATTTTGTTAATAGAAATCGTAAGGGCTGATTTTCCATCAATGTGCAACTGATTGGTGATATGAAATTGAAGATTCCAGATATAGTAGCAAGCTATCCGGGATTTGATAGGCAACGGAGGGTACATGTGCACAAACCACTTAATGACACCACTGGGTAACCCCTAAACACAATCCCAAAATAATTATCAAAACTCACATATTAGTATCTACTAGAAATGATATTGAAATACTGTTCGGAATTTGGAAACGACGCTTTCCTGTTTTATCTGTGATAATGCAAATATAGGTTGAAAATGTATTAATGGTAATCATTGGCACATCTGTATTAAGAACATAATTTAGCAATAGAAAACGATAACATTTTTTGAAATTGATTGGATCAACATATTGAAAATAAAATTGAAGTTGAACATTCTGAATTGGGACGAAATGGGAATGCATTACGAATTCATTTGATTAACACTTTTTTTTTGAAATTCGAATGTAACAAATATATTTTGAGCTAACTTCAATTATACATATATAATACAAATGTAGTAAAGTAAATTTGCAACCATACTTATTTTTAAATTCAATTTCTTTTCTTTCCATATTATATTTTATGTGACATTGACAATACGTATAATGTAGGGTGATAGTTCAAACGCTCACTTCAAGGAGAGTTTCGTTACATGATGCAATATCTCCGTATCCTATTAAATTTCAATTATATTCTTTCTTATATACAGGGTCAACGGAAACTCGAACCTGTCATTTCCTTTCTTCTTTCAAATGGAACACCCTGTATTTCATAGCAAAAATAGAATCTTCGATTATGTAACTTTAATTTTTGTCAAGCATTCCCTATATCCAAAGTTTATAAAAACAGAGTTATCTGATAATATTTATTGTAAACTATTATTATTGACCTCATGTGAAAGCAATAAGTGTTGTTTGTGACAAAAAATCCTAATTAATGATAAATTTTAATGAAAAATTCATTCTACACAAAACTAGCCACCGAAAGTATAATCCCAACCGTAATATTAAACTGATTGATTGATTTACCTACGATTTTCACATAAACGTGTCCATATCTTTTGAAGGACTCTGTATAACGTGGCAAAACCTCATATCAAAAGCTTCAAAAAAATGTAACCAATCCGAATTCGGTATAATATACAGGGGTTCCCATTTGAAAAATCATATGTTTGGTTTGTAGCGGAGTTATGCAGCACTCTGTATAGTTCGATATAATTTCCAAATATGCCATTTTTCTATATCTCTTAAAATACCCATTTGTCGTAAGATTTCTTCACAACTTACATTTGCCATTTTTATTGTAATTTTATAAATACCAACACACTCTGAAATTCACTGTAAAATAATTAATGTCAGTCAGTGGCGTATTCAACTCCTGCGAGGCCCAGAACTAAGTTGAGCGGGGGCCCCCTTAAGGGCGGAGAAAAACAATAATACAAAAACTTTAACAACGTGCTTTATTAAAAATAGTGGAATAAACTTCTTGATTTTTCCTCCAATTTTTATTTAACATAACATTCTGTATCACGCCCACCCCCCCCGAAGCTTCGCGTGGTCCGGTGCTTGAGTCCCGTCTATCCCCTACGTTAATCCGCCACTGATGCATCTCAACCAACCATGTCAGTGTCTATCTAGACTAGATTAAATTGTGTCAAGCCAGAATAATTAAGACGGCCTGATTATTAAGTAATCACTAGGTAATCACCAAACCTATATGGCTGTAATTGTATGTTTGGATATAACTTTTAATTCAAAATAACTTTACTTCAAATACATTCTTCTGTATTGTAAAATTTACTTTACTCAAGAGTAAAATTTCTATTTTTTGACAAACCTCGTATATGTTTCAACAAAATTTATATCTGATAGTAGTATTATCAGTTTTGAACCTAGCAAAAGTTTTTATCGAAAATATTTTTTTCAGAAAACCAATCATAAAATTTTTTTCCATATTATGGTTCCAACTTGAGTAGACACACTGTATATTAATAAATATACTCTTGGGCCAGGTGTTTTAATTTAAATATATATTTATGTAGGAGCAGGACTAAGTCCAACGGTTCCTATTTCTGAGACAAAAAAATCGTCCATCAATTGTAAATTTAATTATAAAATATTGATTTGATTTCCAACAACAACGATCTCGTCCAAGTAAAGTTCAACCCAAAACTTTTTCAATTCGATTAGGAAAATTTTACCTCGATTATTCAAGTCAAAAAAACTTTCGTTCAAAGAACAATATTGCAGCTGCTTTTTCTTTCGACTTTTAGCGTTTTATGGGGATTGTCCATAGAAGTGACAGCATAAGTAAATGAACCCCTTTTTAAAACTATGATTGAATGGAATATTCACCATACAATTAAGCCCCTATAAAAAGTCACGCCATTAGATGGAAATAAATGAACAGTTTTAAAAAAATTTATCATACGCCCATGAAAAAGGAACATTTTTACAAATAAATTAACTTCTATTAGAAATGTTACCGTTGGACCATGTTGGAAAGAAGTTTTTGAAAACAAATAAAAAAATTTCCTCGTTGCTCTTCCAAAAATAGTTCAACGCTCACATGATACAGTCGAGACGCAACACATTACATTGGCATATCAGCGACCATGACAGTTACGCGATGACGGTGACGGCATCAATACATAAGCGATTCTCCTACCAACAACCCCTCAACGCGGTTGAAGAAATTTTTACTTTAAAAATTTTCTTATACACTCCGTTCCAAGATGTTTCGATTTGACTTATACCAACATGATTGATTTAAAACCAAAATCCAGAATGGTCATTGACAGGTCGGCCATATTGCTGTGAGTCCCCATGTCATATTCTATTTAGTTTTCATTGTTGACCGATAAACAATGATAATTAGATACTGTTACGAACTCACTCATTCAGAAGCCGGTCCTGTCGCAAACTATGAATGCGACCTTTCTAGAAAGGTTCTCGAAGCGTACCAAGGCCAATGGTTTGTCGCAAAAGTTCTCGATATTATGAAGTATACGCAGAGGTGGTATATTCAAGAATTTTCTAGAGTTACGAAGGACTATATATACGCGGGTTTTTGAGTGAGAGAGAAGTTGTTCAGTATACAGTGAATCGGTAAACAGTGAGTGAACAGAAAGTGAATATAAATAGTGTTGAAGATAAATCAGGACACTTATAATACCGAGTGTAGATAAGTTAATAGACATTAAGTAGTGCGTATATAAATTAAGTTTATTATAGTGTGTAAGTGTTTCTTTAATAAATCAATAGTAATTAGCCATAGTGGGTGTATAATTTTATCCCACGGTAAAAACTGTTTAAATAAATAAGAAAAACATTACAATATTAATTTCAATTGAAATAAAATATGTATTACATTTATACCTCAACTCCAGCTGACCGGGGGACCCAGCCCAATATGGCCGAGCTGTCAAAGTCAGGTGTTCTGATTGTGGAGTATAAAAAAAGCTTACATTGCTTGTTTTTTTTTATACTTTATTTCCAATACCCTTTTTATCTACATATAATGGGATAAAAAAATTCATAGATTGAATAGAAAGTAATATCCATTTTAAATATGGTCTTAAGATTTTTAGTTTTGTAATAAACCTTTCAACTGTGCTTAACACCACCGAATAGATGTTCAATATCTATTCGGTGTTAACACTAAGTATGGGGCGTCCTAGGGCATATGTATTTATCATTCAGGCGGCAGTATCCTGTTACGATATTTGAATGATTTCGTTCCCCTTCTTCAAATACAAAATGTAAGGATATCATATATAAATGTGTTTATAATTCCATTTATTTTTTTGGGTTTGTAAGTCTGAAAGCAAATGGAACTTGGACATAATTCTTGAAAAAATTTACTTTAATTTAGGCTTTTTTTTCATGACTACTGCGGGGTTTAAAAAACAAATTGTCGATTTTTTTTCACCATGGAGACTGCAATCTATTTTATATCCTTTTTTGCGCGATCGATATTTTTTGTTTATTTACAGCATCGGTTGTCAGGACGGTAGGTTATGTTTACTGGGCTAACACGTCGGTAAAAGTGATTTACTCACCGTTCAGACGTCGGTATCGGTAAGTAAATTACTTACCGGCGTCTTAGACCTACATACATTTAAGTGGTCCTAAATAATAAGAAGATTTATATTTTTCAATGAACATAACCGAACAGAACAATATAAAACGTAATAAATAGCATAAAAACAATATTTAGTATACTATATCAATATTGAATTGGGCACACTTTCTTATGGCGTGAATTTCCGCTTGAATGATACTTTGGGTTTTTCCCAAACTTACGATGTGTTTGGTTCCTAACTCATACAGTCCTATCCCATCCACCATATCATAGCAACAGGTATATTTCAAAATCTATTTACCGAACTGTTAATCCGGGTGATTTATAAGTACATGAATTCACCTTTTACTTGTGTCCTTTGATAAATTTATCTGTATTCGTGCATGCCGTTTATTATCGATAAAAATAGCGGATACATAAATATTTGTGAAGGGAAACTGAACACTTTCACTTTATACAAATAAACCCGTTATTCCGCAATTACGTTGTTTATCCGATTACTTATTAAACTCATTTTTACAAAAAACAACAAACAACCGCAAGATATATCTGAACATAAATACTATAAGATCCTTATAAATAATATCGATTGCACTCACATCAAGAAAAATTAAGTGCACAATCACTCGCAGCAGCAACAAGATTTTTATTTGAACAGTGGACATAATAACAGTCGCTAAAAAGAACTGAAATAATAATAGATTGAAGAGATGCTAAAGATATCGTTTATTTTTATCATCACAATTGTCATGTTCTTATTAAAAATCTTTTCGGCGAAAAGATCCCGCCAGCTATTGAAAAGATCCAGCCAGCTGTCGAAAATTTCCCTGTAGGTCCGTAACTATAGTAACGAGTGTTAAAATTGCGCATTTGACATTTTGACATATGCCAAATTTTTATATTCGTTGAAATGTCGCGATTTGGACAATATTCTTCATGTTCTATTCAAGAAAAAGTGACCGAAAGTCAACCCAAAAATACAATACTTTTATTTATTCTACTCAAAAAAATAATCTACCGAAATACACATTTTAAAATTCATTTGAATGAAGTTATCAAATTTAATAGTGTTGTGATACCTAGTGATTTTCAATTGCACTGAATGCAATTATCGGAAGTAATTAAACAAGTTTTGGCAATGCGAATGCTCAAAGTATTAAATGCTCTAATCAAATAAAAAATTCCCTGAAATACAATCTAGAGTCACGAAAATATTTGGGGAATATTTATGGAATTTTGCTGCGAACGAGAATATGAAGGAAGAAGCTTAGAAGAATTGGCGTTGATACTAAAAGATTGGGTGGTCAATATTAGAAAGAAAGACGGAACCGAATTTAAAGAAGCAACGGTGAAGACAATGTGGAAAATTTCGTTTACCCCGTCGTCTGACTGAAAAGTTCACTGTTAGTTTTCGATATATTATTAACGTAGATAACGAGAGCTTATTTACCCGACTCGTCACCACCCACCACGTCAAATTTAGTAGTTGAGGTGCGCATGCGTCCAAGCAGCCTTTAACTTTTTATTCGATGTGACTGAATGCGAGCAGATTAGCCCAGTTGGTAGGATACTGAGTTTACAACCCAGAGGTCCTAGGTTCGAAACCCGGTTTGGACCTGGGTTTTTTGTTTTTTATTTCTTATTTCCTGATATTTTTTATACATAGTTACTACACTTTGATCAACCGGGTTTGGGCCTGG